>JMSD01000059.1:43747-67313 GCA_000715435.1 Paramecium caudatum | reverse complement strand
TTTACAATTTAATATATTAATTTAAATTGTACATAAAACTTAGAAATAATAAGGTTATCAAGAATCTATAATTCTTGGACATTTTTCGAAAACTACTTAATTACTTTCAATAAATTAATATATTGATATTTTTAGATTATATCGAATCAATTGATGATTCTCGACTTCTCATTCATCCTTGGAGGAAACCCAAGCTTTTAATTATGAGATTGTTATTTATCCTTTGTTCTCCTTATCAATCAAACCAAAAGTTCTAGAAATATCATATTCAGAGATGTTTGAGTCAAGTTTAAGCATTATTCTGAGAAATAAAGGCCATAAAATTAAATTAGGATTCTTTCTTTTAGTGCATCTTATGGATTAAAGCAGCACACCGAGTTTCGTTTATTTTGGTTGAGCTCTTGAAGTTTACTCACTTTATACAGAGTTTTCTTATTTAGATATTGCTTTTTCTTCTTTCTTTTCCTTTTCTTCTCTGATTTGTTAATTGGTTCTTGAAGAATACTTTTAATAGTTCTGGACATTATTTTATTTTTATTTTCTTGATAGAAATATGTATTTATGAAGATTATAAGTAGAATTTCTATATTTTTTATAAACAATAATAAATGTAAATTAGCGAAAATCATAATTATAATTGATAATCGTCTTTGTCTACTTTAATATTTTTGCCATATTAATCCTATTCATCAAATGAAACGGGTGCAATAATTTATGAGACAATAGATTTCCTGGAGGAATCCTGAGATACTAATTTGGCTTTTTCTGCTATGATGATCATTCTAGTTGCAGTATTTCTTTTTCTACTGATTGCAGCAAAAATGACAATCAAAGTTAATAGCAACCATGATCCAAGTAATATGAATAACCAAGTAATACATTACTCTTATGACCCACACTCAACAGTATCACCATTGTAAATACAACAATAATCGCAATCTGCATACTCACATGAATCTAGTTTAAGGAAATCATCTCACATTTTTCTGCACTATAATAACATTCACTTTAGTAAAGTGCACAGTATCCTTCTTGTGTGCAACATTTAAGATTCTTACATAGAATAGCAGCTTAGTTACTAAAACAAGTCTAACTTAGGATAGGCACAATGAGAGTAATTAAAAATAACATTAAATAATTCACAATTGATCATTCAATATTTCGACACCTTTCATTGTGATTGAGGGTTGATCATATTTTTATTCTAGAGTTAGTTCTTGTTCAATGGGTTTTTCCAATTTTTTCTATGGAACAACACCCTCTCTTTATGCTTTTGCTGCTAAATCATGAATTCTTTTTTATCTTTCATCTGTCTTTTTCTTTGAGTAGAAATACAACACAAGATAGAGAACACAGACAATTATCCAAACAGATAAAGTGATAGCTATTACAGTATAACAATAAGAGTAAGTCTCGCAATACCATTCACCATCATACCAATAGCAACATTCTGAACAATAGTGTTCAGTGTCTCGAGATGTATAATCTATTGTATTTAAATTCATTACAGCATTCCCCTAAAACATAAGTAATCAAAATTAAGAATAGTGTACTTTTCATTAAAATAATATTTATAATCACAGCATCTAATCCTTTCTTAATCCTAATACATTTTGTCCATCTAATTTGTAATAATATTTCTTTTAATTTCCTTAATCAAAGGGATTGATGGTCTTCTATATTAAACGTAATGAATCATATGCTCTATCTAAACACTTAGCTAAACAAACTTTCTCCTGTCCTGCTATATACTTGATTCATTCATTACATATTGGTGTTGAATAATCTGTCACACATTTCTCCAAACATACGAAATAATAATTTTCTTGTAGCGATAACTTGATATACTTCTCATAATCATCTTATGGTTTCTGTTTAGTTTGAAACATAAATAAAAATTATATTAATTAAAGTAATCAATCATAAACATCTGGTTTAACTTATTGTAATTGTGTACCTGGTTATTACAGTTTCAATAGTGAGTTGTTCTTTGTTAGAGATTTTTGTAAATCGCATAATTCTAATTTACGCTCAGCTAATTATTTTTTTAGCTGTTTTTGTTCCAATTCTAGTCTCTGGATTAGAGCATCTCTTTCCTTAACAATTAAATCAAAGGTTGCTTCTGTTATTATACAACGTTGACTACTTTATTGAGTTTCTTAATTAATTTTACTCTTCATTATAATACTCTATACCGATATCTTGTCTTGTCCAGCCGAAGATCGCTTAATTTGTTGGGTTGTGTCAAATTAATTATCCATTTTATTTATTTAATATATATGTATAGTGGACCAGGCTAATACTAGAACCCTTTATTTTAGAATCAATATGTTGATATCATTAGAGAAAACCAATAATTTCAGCCTTAAAAAGAATCTACACATTCACTTTATGTTGATGGTATTATGAATTATAATTATTAGGTATTCCAAATGATGCAGCAGAAAGAGAAGTAGCACGTAATATATGTTCACATATTAGATATATTTAGACCATACCCTGGATATTAGAGAGTGAGACTTATAAAGAAATAAACATAAAAGGGAAGAGAGTATTTGTTATGTTTTGTTGATTTTGATGAAGCATTTTAAGCCACTGTTGTAATGCAAACTCTATAGGTTTTGATTTCGCTTATCACAGGGATATCGTTTTGATAAAAATGACAAGACAGGACTGAAAATATCGTTTGCTAATAACCCGAAACAAGACAAATAAAATAAGAAATGATTTGTTATACTAGTAAGTAGAGAATCATAATTTGAACATCCCATAAAATTGATCCTCTGATATAAACAATTTATCTGATGGATTCAGTATGTGCCATATATTAACTTGATTTCTTCCCATCAGGTTACAAAAGTCTGTTTCCGAAATCTAACCATCTTAGTCATAATCTATCAATTAAAAGCATAATTTTTAGAATTTTCTTGTTAATATTTTATCTCTAGCAACAGTGGCTGCTAAAAATTCTAAATTATATTATATATAGTACCTTTATATGTTATAGTATCACCTTCTTATTTATTAAGTGATGAATATAATTGATCAACTTATAGAGTAGATATATTATTAGTAGTTAGAGTTGCTTTAAATTCTTGTTTCGAAATAAATCCATCTTAATCCTTGTCCAAGCAGAGGAAGGTCTAAATTGCTAATCCATTTTCATCTGCATTTTAACAGTAATAAGTAATGAGAGAAAAAATGAGTTCTTAAAACAAACTTGTGCTGTTATAATTGAGCAATTTCTAGACTAAGGGTTCATGGAGTTGAAAATTAGAATTAAATTTCATAAACCAATCTTCTTGAAGTGCTTATTAAGCAGTTATTCTTTTATTTGGATTAACTTAAAGCATTTTCTACAATAATAACTTTAATTCTGGACTAATAGACTTATCACAAGTCAATGCTCCAATTTTTATAGCATTTTTCATTTCTTAATCTGTTTTACCATTAAATGGATAAGTTTTATGAACCATGTAATAAAGTGTAACTCCACATGCCCATATATCTATTTACTTTCCATAATCCTTTTAAAATATCTCTGGTGCCATAAAATACATCTAGATATACAAATATATTACTGATCCTAATTATGAACTTAATTTTTTATTTCTTTTAAGAGTAGTGGAAATTCCAAAATCAATTAATTTGATCCATAGGTTGCCATTACTATATTGGTATAGTATATTCTCTGGTTTGATGTCTCTATGGACAACATCTTAATTGTGTAAGTAACCTACTGCTAAGAGTAATTGTGTCATAATTTTAGCAGCTTTTTCCTCTGTGAACTTTCCATTGGATATATCCTCTTACAAATCTGTTCCTTGAAGAAGTCTAAATTAAATTATTATAAATAAATACTCAATAATCATGTTTTAATTATTGTCATCCTAAAGTGTTTCAAAAGCCTTGATTATAAAGGGATGATCCAATTTAGATAGTATTTCCATTTCCCTTAATGTTTTTTTAGACGCTGTATTCTACTGTTTCTTAATCTATTTCATTGCTCTAAGTTGGTCTAAGATATGTGTATGATTACTTGTAAGTTTACTTCTCACTAAATACACCTAACCATAGCTTCCTACACCTAATAATCTTTCTATGGTGTAGTAGTCAGCATAGTTATGGTTTTTGAACTTCAGGAAATGATCTGATGTTATATGGTATTGACTAATTAGAATGGTATCATTAAAGGTTGGAGAGGCCTGGGACGGTTAATCAGGAGATCTCTGGAAAATGGACTAAATATTAGTCCTCTCTTTATCATAATCTGGAGACAGAGATTCTGCTTCGGCTAAGAGTTCATCCTCGGATTATTCTTGAATAAGTGGTTTTTCGAGAAGCATATAAGTATTGAGTCTTGTTGAGTATTGAATGGAAGTACGTTGTGGTTTTGATTGACAAATTGATCCCATTATAAATATATATAATCAAATAAATGAGAGTGTATTGGATTATTGTGAGATAGGAAAATTAAACTTTGGTTTTGATTCCTCAAAATAATGATCAACACTTTTTGAAAGTTTTTTAAATCGATTTTTTAACATAATTTCCTAGTTTTATGTAATTAATACTGATCTTCCTTCAAAATATTTCTAAATCATAGACCATTTACTTCCGTGTTTGACTTACATTTCAATTAACAATCTATCTTCTTCTTCTGTCCATGATTCTTTATTGATTTCAGGTCTTAACTAATTGAGATATCGTTCTCTTACTTATTTTCCAGTGCGACCCTACAATTCTCTCTATATATAATTTTATACTTTAAGCAATAGATGCCCAATTATTGAATGAGTCATTAATTGAAAATGATCGTATTATATCGTCTTCAGCTGTAGTCCACAATCTTTTCTTCTTCTCATGATTGTTAATTCTTCCAAAGTGTTATTTACATTATGAAACCGTTCTTCCTTCCATGAATTTTGCAATCACATCCCACTCTCCTTTATATAATTGAAACAAGTTCTACAAACTCTTATTTTCTTATTCCGTCCACTTTTTTATCTTGCGTTTCTACAATAGATATTTTTTTTACAGGGTCTCCTTTACTTTTCTTTATTGTTTTTTGCACTGTCCTGGAGTCACAGGTTCTTGAAACCCTAATGTTTATTGGACTACTTACGTTAATTGTTGTTATTATGGTGAATCCTCATCTGACTCAGATTCATAATTTGATACATCCTGGTTGAAGTTCTCTTGATCGACATCGAAATTTATGATTCCATCATTTTCCTCAAATTAACTATCAAATAGTTCATGAGACATTATACATATCCTAAAAATCAGGTTTTTCGAAAGGTGTAGGCTCCTGAACTTCAAAATCAATTGGATCTACCTCGAAATCACACACGAAAACATCTTCCTCTGGACAATCGAAATAAGAGCTGTTCATTTTAAATTTTTTATAAGTATTTATGGTTTTAATCATAAATAATTTTCATTTTCTCATTATTACATAGCTGTATCAAAAAGGAATCGCTACACACTAGATGGTTGCTGAGAAATAATTTTTGATATTAAAATCAGATTATTGAAGAAAAGAAATAAGAAGAGTATTGAATTAAAAAAATAATACTCTACTTCATTCAATATGTTTACATAATCATCATTCCCAATTAAATCCGATAAAAAAATTAATTAAAATACGGTCAAATCAGTGTTTCAATTAATAATAGTGTTTAATAATGAACTTCCAATCACAGTTAAAAAAACCTTTTAAACCCCTTGGCGATAACGAAGACGTGCAAGTGAGAGATCTAACTGTTAAATTCAAATAGCAGACTATAATTTGCCCCTACAAGCGCAATTAGAGGGTGGACTTCATTTCAACCTTCTATACTGGCAATGTACCTTCAAATTAGGCACCTAGAAAAGGAATACTAAAATGCTGAAAATTAATTACTTTATATATTATAGTATGATCACAAAAATCTGTTAAGCTGGCGATTCTCCTAGTAGTGATTTAAAAAATAGGTGGGTTAATAATTTTTTTTATAGAATTACAAAATTTGTTCTATATTCTAATCTTATTTCTCAAGGTCGCTAGTCAGATGTTGCAAAATTCCCACCTCATAGTTTCTCAAAAGGTTGTAGAGAGCGTATTAAGGGTTTTTGTTAATCATATTATCGAGTTTATGGGTGTTTAATTGTTCAAATGCAAATTTACAGACTGAAAGCACTATTTCAATCAACTATTGTCCTTGATTTTCTTTTAGCAATTTAAAGTAAGATTTCTCTTATTCGAGACATGAGAGAAAAGATAACACTTAATAGAAGATTTCCACTTTTTCAGCAAAATCTTGAATTTACTACTCATTTACAGTTTCATTAAGGGTCATGAGCACTGTGTAGAGAGTATTTCTATGATTTTCTTGCTTAAGATCAAAGTGATCTCCTCCAAACTGTATAAAGCGTTTCTTGACCTCCTAGACTATGAGACCCTTTCCATCTGAACCAAAGCATGAGCATTTAGACTTTTTGGGAGAATAGTTAGTTTCACTGAGTTTGTATAAATTAAGTATATCTGAGAAGTATATCAAGGTATAATTATGCAATTATTAGTGAGATAGTTTTCTTTAGCTTCCTCTAAAGCTAGCTCTAAAACTCAATGGCGATTGTTAATCTTAATATTATATACCTCCCACTTCCTAATTTAGGAATTACTGATCTCCTGAAGCTTTTCGATAAGATTCATGGAATTCGTATTTCCGATGACTATTGTTCTAGTCTGAAAAGTAATTCTATTAGATGGAGGTGACTGTAATGGCCATTGGAGTTTGTAGTCTCTACATTTTATAATATTTATATTAATCAACTAGAGCCAAATAATTAAGCATTCGATTACTGCTATTTTGATATATTTCTTTTGGCTTGTTGCAATTTTTCAAATACATCTCTACCAGATTGAGGAACTTACTCCAATTTTGATTATTGTACTCTGCTTTAGAGCGTTTCAATTACTACCTCTTCCATTTTCTTCTTGTCACTATTTCTCAGAAGATCAAGAGTCTTTCTCATAGAATCTACATCACAGCTTTGTACTCCACTAATTGAGCCTCTCAAGGATGAAGCTTTTTGTGGCATTGGCAGTGCTTTTTCCATAACCTAAGCCATTGGAATAGATGATTTCAATAGAGTTTATGGTGGTTTCTTAACAGGTGCCTGTGGTTGAGGCTATTCTTCGACTTACTTAATAGCACTATTTTATTCTAGGTCTTTTAAAATGTTAGTATTGTCTCTATTGAAATCATCTGTCTTCTCAATTATGGTTTCGTTAAGATTAAGGGTTTAATCAAAGAAATTTGATTTATTGCAGCGTTGTTGAGTTTCAATCTCAATATATTAACTAACATCCAATAATTGTTATGACAACTTGGACTATCTCTCATCGTTTAGGTTTTGTTTTTCAATCAATTATATGACTCTTAAAAAGACAAACTTGAAAACTCTACTCATGGTCGATATTACAACCACTGAAGCTTAATATTTGATTTCTGTTAGGATTCTCTCAGTGGGGATTTAGTCAATAATTGAAGCACATTTGATGAGCTATGTATTAGTGAGTAAAGCAAGAGCGATTTCTCCAAGGGCACAAAGGACAGAAGGAGGATAGTACCCTTCAAATAGATCAGCAATCTATTTAAATGTTATGAGGAATAACCTAGTTCAAAATAAAATATACCATTAAAATGTCAATCCTGAAAGATCACCCTAGATATGTAGAATGGTTTTGCAAATAGCTATTGTAATAATCGGAATATGAATAAAATTCATTTTTTAATAAAAAATATGTATCTCCTAACTTTATTGATTTTAGTTGTCAATAGTTAGAAATTCTTGGGGCTTGAGGGAATCGAACAATTAACACTTAATGACAATGTAGTTATTGGAATATTCACATAACCATCTGATCCAGATTATGTAGACTATCCATCAAGTGAATATTCATATTTAGCTGCTTCTTATGTCAAATTTGTTGAAATGGCTGGTGCTAGAGTGGTGCCAATTCCATACGAAGCTGATAACTCAGTTTTGGAGAAATATTTTTTAGGGTTGAATGGAATAATTATCCCTGGAGGTGCCTCAGACTTGGATACTCCTACAGGACCATCTAAGTTTACTAAATCAGTTGCCTACATGATCAATCGTGCATTGTAGATGTAAGAATAAGGAGAAGTATTTCCAATACTGGGCATTTGTATGGGATTTTAGACTTTACATTACATAATGTCAGGTTACAAGACACCATTCTTGATTAGAGTATATGGAGAACATGGTATCAGCCATTCATTAGATAATGGTGATAGATCATTTGCTTTATATCGTGATTTCGATGACGCAACCTATTAACTCATTCAAACAAATCAGTACTTTTATTACAGCCACAATTGGGGAGTTAGTCCAGATTTGTATAAAAAATACCCATCATTGAATTCCTTCTTCAAAATCACTGGTACAAATACAGATTCAAGTGGTACAGTTTTTATTGCATCTGTGGAGGGCAAGACATCGCCTATATTTGGAGTGCAATATCATCCAGAGAAGAACATATTTGAATGGAAAGTGCCAGCACCTCATTCATATGCAGCAGTAGAAGTTGCAGCAAATCATATTGATGCATTTGTAAATTATGCAAGATAGAGTACACATTCATTTACAAGTTCATAACTTAGTAAAGCACTGATTTACAACTTCTAGACAGTTTAAGAAGTTAATGCTTCATTTGTACAGGTGTACTTTTTCAAGAATGGTGAAATCGGATTATGAATTATTTTATTATTAACAGAAAGTATTTAAATATGAACAAAGAGAACAATTTTGCTCGGGTGTCCTTAAACAACCTGGTGGGCACTTAGAGTAGGTAATTTGGCAAGGAAATCACTAATCTTTAATTCAGGTAGCCAACTCGATCCAAATCATAATTCATTTGTTCTAAAATGAAGATTGAAGAAGAAATCACTCCACCAGAATTAGTTAATCCATATGTGGCTGATATCTTTGAATACCTCAAATTAAATCAATACAAATGTTTATGTTAAACTCCATTTTACATGAACTTATAGTAAGACATTACTAATCAAATGCGATCCATTTTAGTTGACTGGTTAGTTGATGTTCACTTAAAATTTAAATTATAACCAGAAACATTGTTCATGTCTATAAATCTCATTGATCGTTATCTATCCAAAAATACTATTATGAGAAACAAGTTACAATTAGTTGGTGTGGCATCATTGTTTATTGCAAGTAAATTTGAAGAAATTTATGCCCCTGAACTCAAGGATTTCGTATATGTTTGTGATAATGCATATACAAAAGAAGAGATTCTAGACATGGAGAGTAAGATCTTAGTTACAGTATAATTCAATTTAACATACACTTCTCCACTAAAATTCCTAGAGCGACAGATTTCTGGAGCTAATCTATGTGATAAAGTTAGTTTTACAGCTAGGATGATATTAGAATTAGGTTTATTGGATGTAAAGTGTTTAAAGTATTATATTTATATAATTTAGATTTTCACCATCATTATAAGCAACAACAGCAATATTGTTAGCAATAAATTTATGGAGATCACCATAAGTGTTACCATCTTCATTGCATTATGTAGATAATTAAGAAGAATTGAAATAATGTTTGTAGGAATTCTTACCAGTAATTTAGTTGATATAAAGTCATAATATGACTGCAATTAAACGCAAGTACTCATTAGATAAGTACTGCAAGATTGCTGAACAAATTATTTCTATATTACTTAATTAAAAATGAATATTTCATGCTTATCCAATTAGAAAATCAAACTCTGCCATTGTTATGTATCCTTTATTCTATTAATCGAATAAACAAAATGAATCTTTAATTTCTGCATCATTTAACCCTTAATCAATGCGTCTATATATTGTGAATAGTTACAAAACCATTAGTTTATATTGTTAGTATTTTAATTTACCATCCTACTCTGTATTAAAGCCACTAAAAATTTATTGAGAAGTATAATTGAATTAAATCATTGCTCTCTTTATTTATTTTACACATTCTATTCCTCCAGATGTTTATTAATATCTGATTGATTGAAATGGAATCTACTTATAAATATGTCTACTTCACAGGCAGCTAGCCATTATTTGAATTGTTGAACATTAATAGTTATCTTTCCTTATGCCATATCATTAAAGATATGTTCTGCTTCAATTCTAGTTAATGAGGCATCGAATTTTTAAAATAGAATCTCAATCTCTTTTGCCCCAATGTTCTGTGGTATCAACAATTTAACCAATGCATCTTCAATTGAGATATTACATCTTATAATTTCCCCTCTGATCCTATTAACAATAAATTTGGCTTTTTATTCACATTTTTATTTTAAATCTTACATGTTCTTAAAATATGATTCAAAAAGTGGATGTTTATATAAATCATACCATCCAATACGATCATCTATATGTAATGATAAAATACTTTCATTAACTATTAGACATTTTCTAATGACATCCTTAATTAAATCTGAAACCCTCTTTATACCATCAGGGAACATTAATGGTTTTGTGTATATGTTTTATATTAATTCAGGGACTGATTAAGCAGTCCAAGGAGCTAAATATATATTATAATACTTATTCCATAGAGTGTTTCATAAAATATAAATCCTAGTGACCATATATCACTTTTTGATGTATATGGTTAATCTTGCAATATCTCTGGACTCATGTATAGAGGAGTACCGAGCTAAGTAACAAACCTCTATCCAGCATAATTATCAACCATTCTAGCAAATCCAAAATCGGTTAACTTAAACTTTGAATCTCTTCCATACATAATGTTTGCAGGCTTAACATCACGATGTATGATTCCATGATAAATCAATTCTAAAAAACCATTAAGAAGATCAACCATAATTTTTATTGCATCCCTTTCTGATAAAAATCTTTATCTCTTTAAGATTCTATTGTTATATTTATTTATACGCCTGCAAATCATATTGGCATAGGTCCAATATTTAATAATAGTTGTTTGGAGTTTGAGCTGTATCAAGGAGACGGACAACATATGGTCCTTATAGTTTTCTCATAAGGGTAATTTCTTTGTCTAATTTATCTGTTTCTTTGACGACAGTTCTTGGCATCATTTTTATTGCTACTTCTTCTTTTGTTTAATTATTCACACCCAGGTACACAGTACCGTATGACCCTGCTCCAAGAATTTTTGAAGTGTTATATGTATACTTGCCCACTACTTTTTCGACACCTTACATAATTAAATATATAATGTAGACCAATATTAATATAATTACTTAATTAAAATATATTTCAAGGAAGTTAATACTTTTCAATGAGGCTATCGAATTCGGCTTTTGTTATATATCCTTTATTCTATGAGTCAAATAAATGAAATGAATCTTATATTTCGGCTTCCGGAAGTCCTTTATTGATACGCCTATATAGTGTTTATATTTACAAAGCCAATAGTTTAAATTGTTAGTATTTTAATTTACCATCTTGCTCAGTATTGAATTTATTAAAATATTATTGAGAGGTCTGATTATACTAAATCATTGCTGTTTTGATTTATACAACACATAAGATTCCTTTAAAAGTTAATGTTTACTATAGAGTAGAGAAAAATGGAATCTACGTATAAAAATTTATACTTCATAGATAGCTAACCATTATTTAAATTAATCTACAGTTAAAGTTGTCTTTCCTTAGGCCATATCATTAAACATGTGTTCTATTTCAATTCTAGTCATCGAATTATCTACTTTTCTAAATAGAGTCTCAATATCTTTAATTTCAATAACTTGAGGTATATTTAACTAAACCAATGCATCTTCAATTGAGATATTACATCTTATAATTTCCCCTCTGATCCTATTAACAATAAATTTGGCTTTTTATTCACATTTTTATTTTAAATCTTACATGTTCTAAAAATATTATTCAAACAATGGATGCCTGTATAAATCATACCATCCAATACGATCATCTAAATATTAAGATACAGTACTTTCTTTAATTATTAAACATTTTCTAATGACATCTTTGATTAAATCTGAAACTTGTTTAATGGCATCAGGAAACATTAATGGTTTGTTGTGTATGTTGATTATTAATTCATGAGCTGACTTTCCAGTCCAAGGGGCTAAATATATATTATAATACTTATTCCAAAGAGTGCTTCATAAAATATAAATCCTAATGACCATATATCACTTTTTGATGTATATGGTTAATCTTGTAATATCTCTGGACTCATGTATAGAGGTGTTCCGAGTTTTGAAAAAAATTTCTATCCTGCATAATTATCAACCATTCGAGCAAATCCAAAATCTGTTAATTTGAACTTTTAGTCTTTTCCAAACATAATATTTGCAGGCTTAACATCACGATGTATGATGCCATGTTGGATCAGTTCTAAAAAACCATTAAGAAGATCAACCATCATTCTTATAGCCCAGGCTTCTGATAAAAATCTTTCCTTCTTTAGGATACTAATTTTATTTGGATTCTTACGCTTGCAAATCATATTGGCATAGGTCATATATTTAATAATAGTTACTCTGAGTTATCGCAGTATCAAGAAGATGAACAACATAAGGTCCTTATAGCTTCCTCAGAAGGCTAATTTCTTTGTCTAATTTATCTGATTCTTTGACGACGGTTATTGGCATCATTTTTATTGCTACTTCTTCTTTTGTTTAATTATTCACACCCAGGTATACAGTACCGTATGACCCTGCTCCAAGAATTTTTGAAGTATTATATGTATACCTGCCCACTACTTTTTCAACACCTTACATAATAAAATAATGTAGACCAATATTGAAATAATTACTTAATTAAAATATATTTCAAGGAAGTTCATACTTATCAATGAGGCTATCAAATTCCTCCTTTGTTATGTATCCTTTATTCTATGAGTCAAATAAATGAAATGAATCTTATATTTCAGCTTCGGAAAGTCCTTTATCGATACGCCTAAAAATAGTGTTTATATTTACAAAACCAATAGTTTAAATTACTAATATTTTAATTTACCATCTTACTCAGTATTGTATTTATTAAAATATTTTTCAGAAGTCTGATTGAATTTATTGATTGCTGTTTTGATTGATACAATACATTCAATTCCTCCTTAACTTTATTATTATTATAATCTAGTCGATTAAAAAGGAATCTGAAATATAATCATATGTACCTCCTAATAAACCAGCCATTACTTAAATTAATCAACAGTTATAGTTGTCTTTCCTTATGCCATATCATTAAACATGTGTTCTGTTTCAATTCTTGTCAATTAATTATCTACTTTTCTAAATAGAGATTCAATATCTTTAATCCCAATCTCTTGTGGTATCATCAATTTAATCAATAAATCTTCAATTGATATATCCATTTTTAATATAATTCCCCTGATTTTATTAACAATAAATTTGGCTTTTTCATCACATCTTTATTTTAAATCTTTCATGTTCTAAAAATACGATTCAAATAGTGGATGTTTATATAAATCGTACCATCCAATGCGTTCATCTAAATATTAAGAAACAGTACTTTCATTTATAATTAAACATTTTCTAATAACATCTTTTGATAAATCTGAAACCTTCTTTATACCATCAGGGAACATTAATGGTTTATTGTGTATATTGTCTATTAATTCAGGAATTGATTTAGCAGTCCAAGGGGCTAAATATATATTATAATACTTATTCCAAAGAGCACTTCATAAAATATAAATCCTAATGACCATATATCACTTTTTGATGTATATGGTTAATCTTGCAATATCTCTGGACTCATGTATAGAGGAGTTCCAAGAATAGTAACAAATCTCTATCCAGCATAATTATCAACCATTCGAGCAAATCCAAAATCGGCTAATTTAAAATTTCCTCCCCCAAACATAATATTAGCTGGTTTAACATCGCGATGTATTATGCCATTCTAGATCAGTTCTAGAAAACCACTAAGAAGATCAACCATAAGTTTGATTGCATAAGCCTCAGTGAAAATCTTTTCTTTCTTTAAGATACTAATGTTATATCCAAAAATACGCTTATAAATCAGTTTCGCAAAGTGTGAATACTTAATAATAGTTATTTTATGTTTAGAGTGTTTCTATGAGACGTACTATATTTGGTCCCTAAAGTTTCTACAAAATAGCAATTTCTTTCATTAATTTATCTGGTTCATTGATCAGAGTTCTTGGCATCATTTTAAGGGCCACAACATCTTTGGTTAAGTAGTTGACACCCTTATACACAGTACCATATGATCCTGTGCCAAGTACATTTGCAGTGTTATATTGATACTTGTCTATTCTTTTATCTACACCTTACATAATTAAATTAAATAATGCAGACCAAGACCACCAAATTCACAATTCGTCGATCCACAGTAGTACCATAGAAACTATAACCAGTCTCGAAAATTATACCTAAGCCACCTACACTCCCAGATTAGAGTGAATAATTGAAGAAACTTTAACAAGAGATTGATCAACTCAAATAATATAATTATGACAAAGATAAGAGGTTTAAAAACATGTAGGAGGTATAAATACATTAATTTAGGAAAACTAATAATTACAATAAGAACTTAGAAAAAGGGACAAAGAAATAGATTATTATGTAGATAAGATAGATGCTTAAAACAAGGAGATAAAATAATAGAAAGATCTTATCATAAAATTGAAAGGAAAGAAGAAAGATTACAAAAAAAAGTATTTGGAATAGTAGTAAAGATAAGAACCTCATGATCCATTCCAATAATTACTGGAAATGAGAGCTCTCTTGCTCTAAATGAGGTTGACTGCTCAAATTCTTCCATTATTTTAACAATAATCTAGATTAAGGGAATATTAGACATAAGTAATTGATGTTGATCATATGACGTACGAATAGTTATTACAACTTGAAGAACAAATGGGGTACTCTCGTTGAATTATTAGGAATGTATCTAATGGAATAGCAAGAGAGGATATAAGGAGAATCCCAAAAAGAAGAATTTAAGAAAGTGACAATATTCAAGGAATTTGTCCAGTCTGCCAATGTAACATGGAAGTGGGAGAAAATTATCGGAAATTAGGCTGCAATCATTACTATCATGCTAAGTGTATTAAGAGTTGGTTGTTAACTCATAACAATTGTCCTGTTTGCAAGTAGACTGTTGCTATTGCCATTTGAATTAATTATAATAATGACAGATATAACCTTTTATCCAATCACTCTTCTTGATAAAAAGATTCCATATCTATACTTAATTGAAATACTTGGGGTATAGTATTGAGTAATTAGGTTAAAATATTATGGAGTTAAGGATTTCCTATGTCAGATCTATTGTACTTGTCATTGTACCAAAAAAGCAATTATGTTACAATTGAAGGTCCACATGTGTTTATGAATAATTCTGTAAGGTTTGATTTACAATTACTAAATCATATTGCATTTGGAGAGATTGACATATTTTTAGTTTGCTCATAATAGGATGTTTGCCTACTTAATCATTTGATTCGTTTAAAACATGTATTATACTATAATATCTAGTTTAAACCTCAAATTATATGTACACATGCAGCCTATTAATTGGGTTAGCATTATATTTAAGAACTTTATGCTATTGCAGAAGCTAGAAATAGACATTTTCACTCTCTTCAAGAAAACTATGCTAAAGAGGATGAGTCATTTCGTATATTTGAAGACACATATCATACGAATTTTCAAGAATTTACAGAAGTATTCCCGCCCAAAGAAATGGATTGTACTTTAGTCAATTATGGATAAATTACTAAGATTCCATTATTATAAGTATCAGAGACATTGACAATTGAAGCACAATCTAGTGGCACTGGTATAGGAGAATCTGCATTTATAATTTCTCTAGGAGATTATTTCAAAGTTATAGTGGCCCCCTCTATAAATAATACAAATCATTCTTAAGTTTAGAGATGTGTATCAGAAAAGCTAAAAATTGCAGATTATATGATATATGGTATACCATAATAGAGAATAAATTATCAATTTATCAATTAGACATATGAATTACTGTAATATGGACTCAATGTAGTGATACCATTCAATTCATATTAAATACTATTAAATTTACAAGATGAAATGTAATATATTCATTAAATTAGTGATGATCACTTACAACATAGATGTCATAAGATATTCATTATCAGTAGAGAATTCCATAATTATGTTCTAATTGCTAATTCATTAGTCGAAAATCTAAACAAAAAACTTTAATCTGCTATCTTAAAAGAGAATCCTCAGAATCCCTTTAATAAATTATTGTTCCTAATAAAGTAATAAAAGATTATTGTGTCCCATTCAGTTGAAGCCCTGAAATTTGAAGGATTCTCACTTGTCGAAACACTCAAAGGAACAACTCCTAGTGTATTCTTTCTATTTGACAGCAGTTTAAGATTAGGATAATCCATATTCTTATTTGATTTACTTGAATAGGTTGGCTAATAATCAAATATTTACACTCAATAAATGGCAACAAGTGATATGACTTTCGGATTGCAATTGATTGATCCAGAGTTCTACCATGAACGGCTTCTCTATTAAATTAAAGATAAGTACAAGTTTAAAGTACTTCAAACTCCCCTTTTAGAGGATAAAGAATTCGTACCATGGAGTGATACTTAAATTAAGACACTCTTAATTCCTGAGGGTCATCATTTACAAAGTGATTCTCTGATTTTGCAATACAAATTACTTTAGAAAATTCAACTAAAATTAAATTAAATAGTTGTGCCAATGAAAACTAAACTACAAGGATAGGGGAAGAAAATCCTTGGAAATATAGAAATGAGCAATGCATAGTTTACAATTGAGGGACAAGAGGCTAAAATAACCAAATCCCCTCCATCAGAAATAAACTACATTATGGGGAGAATTTCTGATCAAACAATTAGGAGAATTGGTGAAGAAGTAAGTAGAAGTTTATGTTTATATTGTAATACAAACTATCAAAAACTTGAGTTCCTGAATTCAAATAATGAAATTTGTGCTCTTGTAGAAGTGCTATAAAATGAATGTAAGGTTTTTGCAAAAACAAACGATAATATTGCCAGAATATAAGAAATTGTATATAGATGTTTAAATTTAAGGAAATTATGAATATTCATTTGACTAAATTCAATTTATTCACTCTTCTTTGATGATTCACTGTTGTTTTTGTATCGAATTCAGTCGACACTGCAGATGCAAAATCTAATGCAACATTAATAGCAATATTATCTAATGGTATTATAAGTACATTTGCATCATTGTGCTATCATTACTTCTATAATACCTCTCTACACATTTGCACCATGTATTGATTATAGCAAATAGCAGCTCTAATTTTGTCAAATTTATTGAAAATGATCTATGATTTCAGACTATTTTCTGAAACATAAACACATTAAGTTTATTTTTCCAATACCTGTTAAGCAATAGATTTGTAATCAGAATTGATGACTTCGACTGTAAAGTATTATTGAAAAGCACTTAATAGAGGTTCAATTTTGCAATCTGATGCGAATAATAATAATTTATTCATAATTATGATATCACAATAGTGGCATTTAGGGTAATAGATCACTTGTAAATCGAATGGCATTTGAATAACTAAATTAATATATATTAATACTCTCCCTTGATATATAATTTCTTTCGCATAAAGAGTGTTCTTAAATTAGTTTATCCTTTTGAAAAACTAATCATATCATCATCTTGAATATGGAATATTGTATCTGCATTCTCACTCGTATCCTGCACTACTTTTCCCTTTTCAGGATCTATCAACCATAATTTCACATCATCTCCTCTCATTACTCGAAAACAAATTTTGCCTTTTACTTTTTTCTTGAGCTTTTCTGGCAGCCCTTTTGCAGCTAGAGCTTCAAAAATGGGATCAGAATGCATATTCTGTTTATTAATTAATTTATGTAAAACCTTTCCCAAAGCCCACTAATGGTGGTTGGTGGTGACACCAGCCCAATTAACTTACTTGATGATTTCGAATTAGTCTCCAATAGTTCAAGTAATCGAACATTACAGCAATCAGAGAGAAAAAATTCAGATGGGGACAATACAGCTCGTCGTCGAAAATTTCGTTCACAAGATTTTACGGAGAGACTCTATATGTGGAACGACTACTTAGTTAAAAAATTTGAGCAAAAATAGTTATGAATTTTTTTTTATATATAAGATACCTCATTGTGTATAAGGATTTTAATTTATAATAAAGTCATTTATTCAGAGACTTAAATTCTCATAGTTAAATAAATTTATTACAATATTTATATTCCCACAATACAAGACCATAAAAAGAACCTTGAGGTTCGTGAAATGCTTACTTAAGTTTGAGATTGAATGAAGAGAGATGAAAATGAGAAAATGGAAAATAAGAATGAGATGATATGAATAGTGAATTCTGCACATTTGAAATATTTGGATGCTAAATATGGGAAGGATGTGATCAGAATATTTGAATTCCTCATAAGAAAGCTAATTCAAATTTTATTCGTTATTTTTTAATAAAATAATGGAAATAAAATAAATACGCTTTCAACAGATAGACTGATTGCCATAATTCTATCTGTATAGAATTATTCAAGCATTGCCATTTTGAAGCTAGCAAATAGTTCCCCATATTGTCATTAGCTAGTTAACCTTTCATCTCTACACTTTAAGCACCTTCGAAATAGAATAAATACATTTTTTTTTGATTTTTTAAGCCAAAATGAGAGGTACAATAAAACAATAATTAAAATAAGATGAAAGGATCATCACTCATATTAGTATGTGCATTGTTCACTATTGCTATGTCAAGAGTAGATTATGCTTCTCTAGAATGCAACAATTATTTGAAGAAGTTTGGAACAGCTAACTCTGTAAATGGTACTGGACCAACATCTTTGGCTTATGCAGGAGATGCTGCATTTGTCACAGGAACAGCTAATGTTTAAGTTAATTTAAGATATTCTGATCCTTTATACAATGATGCTACATATTGGGGATTAACATAAGAAGATGGAAAGACACTTGATAGTACATGTTTAGATCTTAAATTATGGAAATTTACTTCATCTGCTTACACTGGAGGAGTATAAGTAACTGATTTAGCATTCACTGCTTCCAGTAACTTGAATAAGAAATGGAGGTATATTAGCTTCACCATTAATGGAGCTGATTTGGCAACTAGATTAGTCTAAACTTAAAACAGTAACCAATACATTTACACTGGTTACTATGCTGTTGCCTATTATGCTGCAGGAACAGCATAAGTATAGTATACCTATTACTTTTAATTTTCTGTGAGTGTCAATAGATCAACAGGATAAGCCATTTCTACAGTATTCAAGCCTTTAAGTCAATTCGAAACAGCTAAATGTACAATAGACGGAGGATGTGTTACCTAAGCAGTATCCAAACTTAACTGGTGCACAGATGCTACCTGTGCTACCAATACAGCTCCATCCCTCTATTTGAATGATTAATTCTACCTTTAACAAGCAATAAATACAACAGGATTGTAAAACTATTATTTGACCAACACAGTTGTTTATTATGTTGGTGATGGATTGAATAAGGTTACAGTACCAGTATCGGTCAATAATACTGTTCCAGGAAAGACCCTTTTATTGTTGACAGCTGATATCGCTTGGAGCAATGTTGCTATTCAAGTGACATCTTATATTTCAACAACTGCTGCAGGAGGTAGAAGATTTTTACAAGCCACAACCACTACATATGATCCAATCACAGCTTAAAGTGAGACCATGACATGCATCAAGCTTGCTGCTACAGATAGCACATGTGCAACATGTGAGTAATAATGTTAAGCTAACGACGGAATTGCAGGAAGCACTTGCCCAACATGCAAATTCTCTTAATTATTAGCTGTCGCCCTGTCCATCCTATTATTGTTCATCTTTTGATTGGTCAAAATTCATATTATGCATATTCATTTTTTTAATATAATTTGTTTTCTGCACGAAAAAAGTAATATTTTAAAAGATTACTAACGAGTATTGGATGTTTTACTCGATAAATTTTGCCATTCCAAAAACATTCAATACTTTAAGCTTTCATATTTTAAAAAAATGATATTTATTTTTTCTTACTAAATTTCCAATATGCAGAGAGCCATCATAATTCATTAGTAATTAATTCAATACTTTAGAGGTTAGAATAGTTAAGTTATTTTAAAACAAGAAACCTGAAAATACCATCCAATTGATAATTTTATTTTATTTTTATTCAGATAGAATTATCTGCATATTCTATCTAGTAAATCAGCTTAATTTTATCTTCTTTGTAACTAATAACTAACACCCCCTAGACAATTAAACGATGTCTATTAATAAGAGAACAATGCTTAATAGAATAAAGGAGATTTTTTTAATGATTTTTCAACCAAAATGTCTTGAAAATGCTTTAATAATATAAATAAGATGAAAATAAAACAATCATTAATCCTTTATGTGTTCTTTGCCATAGGAATATCAGCTAGATTAAGTATAAATTCTCCAGAATGCAACAATTATTTGAAGAAATTTGGCACAGCTAACTCTGTAAATGGTACTGGACCGACATCTTTGGCTTATGCAGGAGATGCTGCATTTGCCCCAGGAACAGCTAATGTTTAAGTGAATTTAAGATATTCTGATCCTTTATACAATGATGCTACATATTGGGGATTAACATAAGAAGATGGAAAGACACTTGATAGTACATGCTTAGATCTTAAATTATGGAAATTTACTTCATCTAATTATTCTGATCCATTATAAGTAACAGATTTACCATTCACTGCTACAAGTAATTTGAATAAAAAATGGAGATATATTAGTTTCACCATTAATGGAGCTGATTTAGGTAAAAGATTAGTTTAGACTTCTAATAGTGACTAATATCTCTATACAGGATATTATGCTGTAGCTTATTATGCTGCAGGATCAACAGAAGTTTAATATACATATTATTTTTAATTTGCTGTTACAGTAAGTAGATCAACTGAGAGTGCAGTTTCGGCAGTATTCCACCCTTTGAATTAATATGAAACTGTTTCATGCAGTTTATCAAAAGTTTGTACAACAACTGCATCAACTAAACTTAATTACTGCACTGATGCCTCTTGCACTACCACATCAGTTCCTAATCTTTTTTTGAATGACTAATTCTATGTTTAATAAATAGTCACAACAACAGGATTGACTAATTATTATCTCACCAACACCACTGTTTATTATATTGGAGATGGATTGAACAAATAAACATCGCCACTTTCAGTTAATAATACTGTTCCTGGATAAACGATTTTATTATTGCAAGCAGATATCGCTTGGAATAATGTTTCAATTCAAGTGACTTCATATGTCTCAACTACCTCTACAGGAGCTAGAAGATTTTTGGATGAAACCACAACCACTACTTATGATCCAGTAAGTGGAACTAGTCAAACAATATCATGTATTAAGTTATCATCCTCTAATTCCACCTGTGCAACATGTGCTGAATAATGCATAGCTAATAAAGGTATTGCTGGTAGTTAATGCCCTTCTTGCTTCTCTTCATTATTAGCCATAATGTCGATAGTGATTTTATTCTTCATTTATTGATTAATAAAATTAATTTAGACCATCTAATTTATACAATATGTAGGTATTACTAATAACTATATATTGATTATTTTTTTGTCTAAATATTTTATTATAATAACTCATCCGCCAATGAACTTTGAATTCCCGAAAATATTCCAAGAAGTTTTAAATTCAAATGCTTTTTCCAAAACATATGCTGTTAAATAACAAATCACGGAAAGAAATGAATTAGAAAGGGAGGCTCCTGTTGCAAGCCTCATAGTTTGATATTCGAAGAAACATAAGAAAGGAGTCTACAAAATCAAAAACATCAGATGTCCCAATCCCCTTGTATCAAAATTGTTCTTTACCCAGTTGCCACCAAGCACAAACACCTCATAAAGCAAATGGAAGACGACACCTTTATAGAAACCTAAAATTCCACTTTATTTGTAGATGTTGGAAATAGTTGATTAGATCTCAGTTTGTTCTTTGAAGCACTAAAAGAACACAAAAAGGATGGGATAAATAAGTGTTTGCAGTAGCAATGATTGTAGCCACCATTACTTATTTAATTCTTTCCTTTTGTTGTTCATTTTTTCCAGCAATATTTTTGGTAGCCACAATAATCCAAAATTCAGAGACAAACTTTCTGTGCTTCCAATCCATTTTTAGAAGGCATAGAATCTGAAAGGGAACGCGAATAGATGGTTGATTAGCCCTGATTCCATATTCAATAATATTGATTACATTTAAATATAATATTAAGCTTCTGATAAATTTTAGTCTTAAATAATTATTATTGAAACAGAAATCCATATTTATTTATAAATAACAATCTATCACTTAAAATTAATATAATTAAGAATTAATAATGCAAAACTTGCTTATTTTTGCTAAAAGAAGAAATTAATTTCATAATTTAAGTATGAGAATTTTAAAAAAGAATATGAATAGAATTATTTCCATAACGATAACACAATTTTCATATCTAACTTGTATTTCTTAAGTTTGGGTATCATAATAAATTTAGTTATATTTCTTTTAATTAATTAGTTTATTAAGATAGAATATTTAAGCATCTTCTATCTAGTAAACTGCCCTGATCTTATCTTCTTTGTTACTAGCAATTAAAACACAGAATGAAAGCATTAATTAAGTAAACAAATTTTAATAGAATAAAGCAAGTTTTTACTTAGATTTTTCAGTTAAAAGGTTTAGAAAATATAAACAATAATAAAAATAAGATGAAAGCAAGACAATTTTTGATGCTTTTTATGTTCTTTGCAATGGCGTTTTCAGCTAAATTATTATATTGGAGATGGATTGAACAAATAAACATCGCCACTTTCAGTTAATAATACTGTTCCTGGATAAACGATTTTATTATTGCAAGCAGATATCGCTTGGAATAATGTTTCAATTCAAGTGACTTCATATGTCTCAACTACCTCTACAGGAGCTAGAAGATTTTTGGATGAAACCACAACCACAACTTATGATCCAGTAAGTGGAACTAGTCAAACAATATCATGTATTAAGTTATCATCCTCTAATTCCACCTGTGCAACATGTGCTGAATAATGCATAGCTAATAAAGGTATTGCTGGTAGTTAATGCCCTTCTTGCTTCTCTTCATTATTAGCCATAATGTCGATAGTGATTTTATTCTTCATTTATTGATTAATGAAATAAATTTTATAAACAATTAATATATAATATGACGAATACTCTTAAATTTATATTTCTAGCTTTGCTATTGGCTATTATGCTGCATTAAATTAAATCTAATTCATGCCAAACATGTTCAGAATAATGGGAAGCTAATGAGGGAATCGCATTATGTTATGTAGGCTTTTCTACTTAACTTTTATTATTCATCTTTTGATATTCTTATAATTATTCATTTTATCTCTTTCATCATGGCTTAATAAGAATTTAAGAGAGAAAAATAAAATAAACATTCATTAATATTTAATATAAA
>JMSD01000059.1:0-42229 GCA_000715435.1 Paramecium caudatum | reverse complement strand
TTTTTAGCAACATCGTAACACACAAGGACAGGGTAAGCATAGAAACAACATTTGCGTTGCTTCTCTTTTTCCAGCTAATTTATTAGACCCAATAATAGTTGGTATATGTAAATTATTGATCATTTTATTGTGTATAAATTTTTTAAGGATATGCTTGTATATTAAAATTATATTCTCCTATGTTCGGTAATTAAAAGAAATATAAATTTAATATAATTAATGAAAATAAAAAATCATTAAATATCACCAGATATCTCTAATAATGAGTGTTGGTGGTGCATTCTATAGACTTTAGAGGCTAAAATAGAATAAGTATTATACTTTCTTATTATTTTTAAAAGGCTTTTAGGAATGATTATGGTGATTAAGGTAATAATTTTCTATCAATTTTAGTATTCAAATTAGAGGTTGAAGCAGTTGGTTAATTTTCTTTCTATCTTGCATAATTAGTTTAAATAGTTGGATCTTCATGTTTTTAATCTCTTGAAGTAGATGCTCCAATTGATATCTATTATGTAGATTGTTTCCAAAATGGTTTAGGCATTACTGATAGAGAATCTCTACCATAATCTCTTGATGATTATAGTCCTTCATTCTTTGGAGAACCCACTATTATAGTTTATAATTAATACTTTATGAAATACTTCTACTAGGTTATTCTTATTAATCAATAATATCTAATTCTAAGAATTTACGATAAGCAGCACAATTTCTAACTGGATCTAATTTAGCTAAATCTCTTATATAAGATTATAATGCTCTTCTTCTATCCTCAATCACAGTTGGTCTTTTGGCATTAAATACACTTCCAATATCAGCAGTATTGATAATAGCTGAACTTGATTCTGGCATTTTGAGATTTGGATATTGTTAGGTAATAGCTTAATGCAATTCACAGAAATTCTTATATCTACGTGAAATTGTCCATTTTTTCATATTATATTGAACTCTAATCATATATTCTGTATATGGTTTATTATCAGGTGTTTCTCTTACCATTGTTTAATTGATTGATATCTATAATTAACTAAGATCAATTGGAGGTGGTAATGGTTATTATGATTATGAAATTGATGTTTATTGTGGTTAGATATTTTCCATGCAAGATAAGAGATGTTACCCAAATCCACTACTTTAATATTGCCTATTACAATGTAAGCATGTAATACTGCAACTATTTTTAACTATTTTTTTGAACTTCTTAAGTTTTGTTACTTTTTCTTCTAACTATTTACATCTCATTTCCATTTTATCCATGGCTGCTGAGAGATTTCTATTGGTTTCTAAGAGTTCAAGTGTGGATTCCTAATAATCATTACTTGGATTCGAGGAGGCTAGCCTATAAGATTGTTAATTACATTGCAAAGCTATAAGCAAAGCATCATGCAATCGCTTATTTTCATCTAACTAACTTTTAAGGAAGGCAACTTAATTTTCTAGATACGATTTCTCTACCATCCATTCACTTTGTTGTCTTGCTGATTGTTTCTTGGATTCGATATCACTATTGAGTTCTTAAATCTTTTTCTCGAATTCTAATTATAATCTTTATATTTCTTGTGCTCTTCCATAATCAAGTGTGTGGCACTTTTATTAGAGGGATTCATTTGCTGCCTTAGTCTACACTAACTCTTATCTTATTTTTTTATTTTCATTATCTAATTATGAATATCTCTCAGCAAGAGTTGCTACTTCTTTTTAGAGGAATGTATTTTCTTAACTAATCAATGCCATTTATTTATCATATTATTAATGTTGCTACTAACTTTATTGATTTAATTATTAAGTCTATTATTAGAGTTAATGGAATTATTATTTCCAATGTAATTCAGCTTTCATGAGTGATTCGTTCTCTTTTGTGATTTTTTCTAATTTTGATTATGAATTTGTTTCTAATTAATTTCTTTCCTCTTAGATTGTTTTCAATTCTTTTTCTAATCCCTACAATTTATATTGTAATTATTTATTTTCTTAAGTTGTTTGTTGAGCAGCCTTTCTTGTGAGTTTCTCTGCTGCTTATTAATAGATAGTTAGACTCATTTCATCAAAGAGCTCTGAAACTTATTAACTTCGACCAACCTCTTTCTAGAATTAATCCCTAATTTTAAACATCTCTGATTGTAATTCATAATAGTTAGCATACTCTTCATTTTTTAATTTATCCAAAACTGCTTCTAAGTGTGGTTAGAGTACTTTTTATTAATAGGTCTAAATTGATTATAAATTTTACTTTCATGTTTCTTTTATTACTTTATTTCAGTTGTTTGAATTTTTCATCAAACTGCTCACCTAACTTTTCTGTGAACATTTTCAAATCTTCTTCTGACCCAATAGCTTTCATTTTAAATTACTTTTTCAACTGATCAAGTAGCTATTGCTTAACGCTTGGCAGATCTTGAATCACCTGTGACTTCATTTTCTCAATTTATTGTTCAGCGAATGAAAGACACTCTCTAAGAGCCCTTTCACCTTCAGCCTTACACACATATCCCCAAGCAGATTCCACATTTGGTACCTTGCCTCCATTGATAAGATCGACATATGCTTTTGCTAATTGTAATAATTATGTTCCGTTGACCATGCTGCCTTAAACTGCTTTTGGGCGAACTCTTTTAAAAATTTTGGATCTTGCCTCCTTCAATTGATTCACAAACTCGCCTCTTAATTATGAATCATGTAAAGAGTCTAATTTTTAGAGATCTTCTTCTTTTTCAACTGGTCTAACCATTGTCATGCAATCGCGTTCCTTAAAGAAATGCTTGATCATTCGTCTGATTCTATTCTTTTATTCAACTGAGTCTGAAAGGCCCTTTTATAATTCTAATGCATTCTCAAGATATTGTTTTGGGTTTATGGAATTTCCATGTGGGTCAACCATTTATAATGCAAAATCTCTAACAATCCAAAGAAACTATGGAAACATGTTTTCATTGTTTTATTGTATGTCCTATGATAATGTGATAGAGTACCTTAGCTAAATTTACAATTAAGTTAAGAGTATTCAATGCATTTTCATCAATATTGCCGACAGAATTGTAAATGAAATAACTACTCAGCAATAAACTAAATAGGAATATGCGAGTATCGTGATTGACATTTTCATCCATACCACCGAAGCCTTCAGTGTCAATGATTATAGCTTTCATATCTGGAAATTCGGCATTTTATGATTGAATAGTTTAACTCCATATCCAAAGTCCCTAATTTATGGATGGAGAGTACTTTAGTACATGGATTAATTGTAGGGCCAACTGAGAATCCGCCTGCTTGCTGTCCCAATAACACCTTATTCACAAAGAAACTCTTTCCTGTTCTGTACTTGCCCACAATAGAGACAACTCCAAGTTTCTCGGGGCCTAGGCTGGCCAAAAATTGTTCAGCCTGGGGATCCACCTGAAATTGGTTGTTGGCATACTTAATAAAGGGGATGGCTTTGGGGGTGTTCATATTTTTTGAAAAATTTTAATTTAACGATCATTCAACAAACTTCAACACTCGATTGTAACAATCACAGATCAGTTACTAGTCATCCATGATTAGAGAATTCACACAAAACTCTGTTTCTATCACTTGATAGCAAGTCCAATATCCTTTTAAAGAATAAGAATACAATCTCATTGTACAATCATCACTACCGGATATTAATACATTTGTAAACTATACACAATTAACTATACTCTAATGTTGAGAGATAGTTTAATATACTTGAAATTGATCCAAGTAATAATGGTAGATGATAACTTTGTTTTTATTTGTTGAAGCTAAGAATTTTTATTTTTTGTGAAAACTCACACTTCTCACCTTATTCTTTGTACAAATGTGTTATTTTAATTTAAAATCATCTACATCCCAAATAAAGATACCACCATCACCACCTGATGCTAAATAATCAATACTAAAGGACAGTGAATTGGACCCTTTTTATAATTGGGTTATTTTGGTGAGTGTGCGTGCATCCCATATACGAACGTCATTACTTCCTGTTGCTATGAGTGTTTCATCATGATTAGTTGCAATGGCTCTAATATTTTGTATATGTCCTCTTAGAGTGGCGACTTATTCATATTTATTGTCCTTTAATTCATGAATTCTGACAATTTTATCTTCACCTGCAGTAAGTATTCTATCTTTTAGAAATATACCACAATAGACTGCTAAATTATTGCCTGTAATTTCCTTGTACCCCTATTCATTGAAAACAAACACTTATTATCCACAAGATAGTATTTCTGTACCTTTAATTGCAACATGATTAATGTCTGATTCACATTCAAAATATCCATCTCTTTTGTAGTGTTATTCTGTGAGATTGTAATCAATTTTAACAAATTGCATACAATCATAATATTGATCAATGAAATTGATGGCTTGATCAACTCTTTTTAATAGGGATTTGGAATATCCTCCACGAATAACTACACGACACTGCATCTCAAATGAGGTTTATAACTTGTCTAACATATCAATGATGAGTTGTTTGACTTGGTAGAAGTAATCGCGCTTTCTTTGCAGTGTGTCCATTAATAATTATGATCATGGCAATTTTTAGTAATATCAAATTCATTCATAGTCACAAATTATCCAGGCTATTAGTGGTCTCTCAAATTGTGTTCTTACTTATGTATGTAATACACCACACATCATAGGTAATCTAACTATCCATTGTTTTGGTATCTCTAAACCTTTATCTTCTAATAATGTGCATTCAAATGTTCTTTCTGATCGTAGAGCTAATTCTGCTTATAAAACATTTTATTATTAATGGATTTAAGTACTTTAGGAGAATTATGGTATCAGTAAATAATTACATAAATGACTTTATTTTAATAAAAATGCCTACATATTATAAACTAATACTTAAGTAACTTATGTAGTGACATCTAAGAAATCTGATTTAACTTTTTAAACTTATTCTTCCCTTAATTCTACGAAATAGAAGAAATAGAAAGGATCTTATGTTGGAACATACACTATACGAGCATTCAATTAAAAGAGATCAGATTAGAATATTTATTATGATTCCATATTTGGTATTTCTATATACTTTCTTCTTTCCAATGTTACAGATCTTTATTTACGTAATTTTAATTATGTATTTGTGAACAGAACATTAAACTAAATAAAATAAATTATTACTCTTTAAAATTAATTACCCATTTCAGGTATTTATTTAACTAATTTCTTTAATTCTTCATTTCCATGTACAACTTTGAATTCAGTAGCTGGTAATTAATGTAAATTGAATTTTTCTTTTAGGAATGGATTTCTATCTTCTCCATTGACATGATGTTAGAAACAATCTTCATAGAATTGAAAGATATCTTTTGTTTAAAGATATTCTAATTTATTGACTATTTAATTTCGTTATTCACTCTATTATATGGCATAATAGCACTTAAATTAAATAGATTATTAGTTTGGTATTTTTTAAGGACTAATTAGTAATAATTATTACTATTTATCTATTGGTCGCTTGACAACGTATACAGTTTTACGTGTTTATGTTTTAGCATCATTATCTACTAATCTCCATTTGAAGCCTGCTTTCTTAATGAAATCCATAACTTATTTATTGGCTATCAAATCCCCTTATTCCAAATAATGGATCTATGATTAGAATCTTAAATACCTGACTGATTTATACTTCACTTGCTGCTGTGTCAACTTGAAATATGAAATTGATTGTAGTCATTAATAAATTTTGTAAGTTATTGAGAGAGTTTGTAAAAATAGTTTCTATTACCCATCTCTTTTCATTTATATGGTTTTCGTCAACATAAATGAGAACATGACCATTGTTTATATTCAGAACAGTGGCCTCTAATCCATATCTCAATTTATAAGCTAGGGCAGAAGGATCTGATGTGAAGGATTTCTGAATTTCGAAAGCTGTAGGTTTGAGTAATTCATTTATTTTTGTATCAAGATCTCTCTACTACATTGTGAAGGGCTGCACTTCTCTAATATCATGGATTTTTTTTTCCACCCCAGTTATAAGGTGCTCTTATTATATTAAAAGTGAAAATATTGGTTTATTAATTTGTTCCATATCACTTTGAACAATTCCTATGAGAAAAGGTTATTAAATGACTTTATCGAGATCATGAGTGTAGGAAACACTATGAAGTCCAGGTAATCGAGGATAGTTGACTGCTACATGAGTGTCATTTTGAAAGAAAGCATTCATAATACAGTAAGGTAGTGTGAGTTGTTGTCCAGTACATTTAAATTATGGTAGCCAAATGTTTTATGTTCCTTCTGATTTTTTATCAAATTTTTCAAATGCAGTATTAATAATTTATTGTACATTATTAGATGTAACTTCATCTTTTGATGTTTCATAAATATATCTAAATAGTCATCAGATATAATACATTTTAATGGTAGGATCAATTGTAGAAATGAGATATAATTTTCTTTTAGCATTTTCATTTGAAGTTAATTCAAGAATTGATGCTTCATTATCATTCATAGAAGGATGCTAATTTAATACATATAATACTGCCATTAATCTAATATATGGTAATTGAGAATTTCTATGTATTTCACTTGTAAATAATTTAAAATTTAATCTAATATTAAATTATTGTAAATAAACTGGTCCCTTAACAGGTGATTAGAAATCTATTAAATATTTATTACGAATATCATCTTAATTATGAATTAACATAAACTCTTAACCATAAAGTTTGGATTTCTAAATAACTTAATATATTACACTTAAAATAGGAGCAATAGCAGTAATGTTATCTTCAAATCGCATTAAATTGTTTTTTCCTAAATTTGCACACATTTATGCAATCATTAATTCTTCATCGGTGATTAGTGTTGATTTAGCTTATTCAGCATATATTCTGAACATTCTTAATGTAAGGGCAGTGAAGTATTTTCTTTTGGTTTATGGTAGGGTATTTTATATCTTTTATTCGTATAAGAAAACATTAGTATGTTGATATGTCATACTTTTAACAAAAGTAAACTTTAAACTCTACAATAATGACTTAATTGTTTTATCATTGCTGCAACTGATTGATAATGAAGTAAATGGATCTCCCATTTTGATTAGCATCTTAATGAAACTCTATATGATTGTTCCTAGTCTTTACTCCCACTTTGCATCCTTATGCAATAATAACATGTGAATAATCCATCTTCTTCCACTAAATTCTTAATCAACTGAACAAATCATCCATCCACTATCATTAATTCTAATTGCAACTGCCTCTTGCCAATACATTAGTAAATCAGTTAAATGTTGTATTGGATAATGGAAAGATTCACTCAATTCAATTACACTTTAACTATGCCAGTAACTTGCTATGTTATCTAAGTCTTTCAAGGGAAACCATTCTTGAATAAATTGGATATCATCATAGGCATCTAACATTGTAGATTTGTACTCTGGTAATGCTGTAGGTGCAGCATGTCTACTTGGAAATTTGGGTGATGATTGACTTTAATACACACTTGCGATATTTGGTATTAATTAAACTTGTGGTTTATCTTTAACACACTCTTCATAGTATATTTTAAGTTTATTCATTTTATCAATGTAATGTTATGCCAAGTTATGTTGTTTTAAGTAATCGTAATAATCCTCATTTTTACTATCATAAACTTATTGTGCTTATTTAACAACACTGATGTAAAAAATATCACCCTCTGAAACGAGATCGAAGAAGCCAGCCATTTTTGGATGAGCTTGTAATATGAATTTGCAATCTTCTCTAATCTTTAAAAAATAATCTATTCTATTGATAATCCAAATATAACTGTATTCATAGTATTGTTGAAGGCGTGTTTTCCACTTTCTATGATACTCAATCAAATTCATTGTCAGTTTTCGCAAATCATAAATGAATTTTGAAATCTATCTTACAAAATCCATTATGTGAATCATTTTAGCTCTCTGAATTTCTTTGATGCATCTCTCCCTACCAACTGTAAGTTGGTGTAGTAACTTGACAACGCTTTAATTCTTTTCAAGACTTTCAATCTCATTCTAAATATATTTATCGGCATCCCTTTCATGTGAGAGTAATATATTGTAATAATACTTTTGATGGCATTCTGGGATTTCGTTCTCCTTCCAGAGATTAATCAATTTGCGAAACATTTCTTAATTAGCGGCTAGAGGCCTAACTATCATTGAATCATAAATTACTCTCAATCGATTCTAATTGTCTATTAGTGTTGCTTCCTCCTGCAAAACTACCAGCATTACTGTTGCCACTAGCAAAATTGTTGGGAATGCGATGAAAAAGTTGGCTGCCACTTTTTTGCATTATTAATAATTATTATGGCAACTCATCGCAAGTAAGTCAATTCGTTATTGCAATTTAAACCAAGCAGATTGACAAGGAGTCCTGTTGTATAGCCAACACATCGTTAAAACAGTCAACAACATGTAGATCCTCATCCAGAATAACTTAAAATCCCTGTTCATAAAGGGTTATAGAGATGTGAGAGTATGTAGGAAACTCCAACATTAAATGATACTCCATTGCATGAGAATCTTAAGAAAATGTAAATTATATAAACTGATATTGCAAACACTGAACTTAAAATGATTAGTATTGAAAAGCTACAAAATTGGAGTAAAACATTAATACAGTATTGTAAAGTATTGGAATAACTTGCATAAAAATCAATACCCTAGCAACATCAACCACAATAAATAAATTTGCCCTAGCATCATTATGCCTTTAAAATTATATCCTAGTCTGATATTTTAGAAAGACAAATAGCAGAGGAGATTCTCAACAGAAAAAAGCTAGAAGAATAAACAAATCAAATGATCAAATATTAAGAACAGGAAATTAATCAATTATTAATGAAAATAAAGTCATTAGAATAACAGTTAAATTGAAATATTTATTATTATATAATCATATTATATTGATACAATTATATTATTTATTGACAATTGTATGAAATAAAATTAATTTAATGGTTAAATTGATTGTGGAAAAATTTGAATAATAATACCCTGTTGCTTCCCCATCTTTTTACAACATATTGTCTAGTATATTCTTTGCCCTCAATTCATTGAGTATAAAATACTTTGAGCGTATACCTGCTACCCAAATTATTTGCTGGAGGTCCATACTAACACTGTTAATAATTTCTGGCCTTTAGAATGTGCTTCCCAATCAAAGTTATCCAAAGAAAAAGGAACAATGAAGAAGCTAATCCTTAGAGGAGTGATAGGTAGCATAGGTTTTATTAATTGTTTTTTGTCACTAAAACTGGTTTCAGTGTCTGAAGCAGTGGTTTTACAAAAAACGAATCCATTATGGACAACTTTTATAGTTGTATATATTTTAAAGAAGGAGAGAATGACATTCAAAACTATGGCAGAAATACTAATTTGTTTACTTGGAGTGATTTTCATTACGAAACCACCTTTTATGTTTGGGGAAGAAATTTAGATGACTTCACTTTATTTCCTTGGTTTATGTTTAGCGTTGTGTACAGCCATGACTACATCTGTGGTGTAAGTCTTAATTAGCTCATTATCTAAGGAGGTGAGTGCATTGGCAATTTTGCAATATTTCTCTTTCTTTGGAATTGTTGCATGTATATTATATTAATTATACTCCCCATTTGAGTAATTTCAAATGGTCACACTGGAAGAAGCTGGTTTACTATTAGTGAGTGGATTATTGGGTTGTTTAGGACAATTGTTTATGAATCGATCAGTAATGATCGGAAATGTGACTTAGCAAGCATTAATTGGAGAATCGTAAATAATATTCAATATTGTATTATATGTTACTAATTTAGATATTGGATATAGTTGTTCTAAATTAGACAATTGAAACATTGAGTTGGTTAGGCATTTCATTGATTATAGGAAGTTTGATATCCAATTTAATGGGGTAAAAATGAATTGTGTATAAAAAATATATGATCTTGGAATTAAATAATTGCATTTTAATACGAATTAAATTTCTCTAATTATACATATTAATTTAATAATGAAACAATTGTTCAATTAAGATTAAAAAAATATTAAATGGTTTTATTGTTGCTTGAAAAACTTGAAAAAAAATATCCTGTTGCTTCACCATCTCTATACAATATCGTATCTAGTATACTATTTGCTCTCAATTCATTGAGTGTAAAATACTTTGAGCGAATTCCTGCTACTTAAATGATTTGTTGGAGATCTATTCTAACTCTAACAATAATAGCAGGACTTCAACAAATTATCCCAAATCAAAGTTACCCAAAATCAAGTTCAACAATGAATAAGCTTATACTAAGAGGGGTCATTGGAAGTATTGGATTTATTACTTGCTTTCTGTCATTGAAGTTAGTTTCAGTCTCTGAGGCTGTGGTTTTGTAAAAAACGAATCCACTTTGGACAACTCTAATTGTCGTTTATGTGTTAAAAAAGGACTAAATGACATTCAAAATAATGGCAGAAATACTAATTTGCTTGCTTGGAGTCATATTCATAACTAAACCACTCTTTATTTTCAGTTTTCTGATGGAAGAAAATCAAATTCAGATGACTTCACTTTATTTCCTTGGATTATGTTTAGCTTTGTTTACAGCTATGACTACATCTATTGTGTAAGTTTTAATTAGTTCATTGTCCACAGAAGTTAGTTCATTGACTATTCTACAATATTTATATTTTTTTGGGATCATAGTTAGTATGGTGTATCAATTATACTCCCCATTTGAGTAATTTTAAATGGTCACATTGTAAGAGGCAGGTTTACTTATGGCAAGTGGATTATTAGGATGTTTAGGATAATAATTTATGAATCGGTCGGTAATGATCGGGGATGTTACGTAATAATCATTGATCGGATAAACTTAGATAATATTTAATATTGTATTATGATATATATATATAGATATTGGATATTTGATTATGAATGAAACCATTGAAACAATGAGTTTATTTGGTAGTTTTTTGATAATAGGAAGTTTGATTTCCAATCTTTTGAATAAATGAATTATATTAAAATATTTCAAATGTTGGAACTCCTCATTAATCTAAGAGGTTTAGATCTCTATATTAACTATCCATAAGATTCCACCATATTGATTTAATGAGTACTTTAAAGTGTTTCTTCATCTTCAATACCTAGATCTCCAAAACATTCTTCCAATAATTGAAGTAATTAATCTGCATTTGGCCTGTCTTAACTGTTGAATGATAGACAGGCTGCTATGACTTTAACAAATGCTTCATCGATTTCTTTATCCTAAAGTTTTTCTTTTATTTTTTCATATGAACAATCTACTCTATATTATTATTCAGTGAAACAATAAGTATCACAATTAATAGGATATTCCCCATTCGCAATTTAGTAAACTAATTAAAGATAATAAATACATATCATTCCAATTTACCATATATCAGCTTTGTGATCATAATCGTTTCTTCCACTTTCAGGAGGTTCATATCCTGATGTAGCTGTTAATCCGGTGCTTTACTAAATTGTTGAACCATCTTTTTCATCTAATTATGTTGAATGATCGAAATCAGCGATTAAAATTTAAGCTCTATCTAGGTCATCATGACTTAAAAACAAGTTTTAAGGTTTAAGATCTCTGTGTATAATATTATATCTATGCAAATGACGGATAGCTGCAATATTCAATAAAATTACCAACTGCTAATTAGCAACATAATTCCTTTATATTTCTCTCATAAAAATATAGTTTCTGCAGTGCTTAATCTAAATCTAATGGATAGAGTTCCATGAATAAATATAATTACTCTTATATTCTAAAGTAAGCAAAACATGAAACAAAGGGTTCATATTTTTTGAAATTTTCCATTATTTGTAACTCTCTTTATGCACAAACTATCAAATAATCTCTGTCAGCATCAGGATTATCAATTTTTGTAGATTTCAAAACAGTTTTATTTGATAATCCAGGTATTGTTTTTAAGAAATCAGGTGTATCAAACTAAAAAACAAAAGAATTGCATCTATCATCAACTAATGCATCACAATTTTTGAAATCAAATACTTTCTCTAAAAAATCAGCGAAAGGCATATTTTCACATGGTCCAACTATTATATCTTATTATTCTAAATAAAAATTTGTGGCATCTGCAAATGTATTTTATTTACATGGTATATCCATAAATTTAGCTAAAATTATATGATTTTATTACTTAATTCTATAAAACTTTTAAATGATTCATCTGGTGTTACAATATGATCGAATTCGAAATCTATTTATTATAAACAGACATGTGTTCCTATTATTATTATAGTTTTTGGATTAACTCTGAATGGAATATTTCTGAAAATTAATTCTTATAAGGCTAAAATAAATATATAAAATATTACTTATGCTAACAAATGAGGCAACATAGTTTTTTTCTTCTAATGGCATATCAGCAATATTGTTTAATAATGAAAACTATTCAAAATCTTGACTAACTAATGTTTTTTCTTCCCTATATAAATCAAGTACTGGTAGTATATTATATAATTTAATCCTACGAAGTTTAGCGAATCTAACATTATCTATTTGATTCGTCTTCAATTTTCTAGCCAAATAATCATAATTGTTAGTATTTCTTTTACATATATAATCCTAAAATATAAGGATAAGAGTATACTGAATAATAAGGTGTAGTTTCCTTGAGTTATAAATTGGTATATGTTTGACTTAATTGTTCTGGATTGAACCTAAGGTGAGTTTGTTGCATTAAAATATATTAATGTTTGATTGTTCAAATAGAATAAACAAAAAATTGATAATTAGATAGAATATCATGAATCATTAGAATTCCTAATCATCGAATGACACACAGCTATTTCGATGAGGATTTAATTGGCTAGAGTTTTCAGTTTCTTTGATCAAATTATCTATTGTTTTTAATTCTTCCTTTAAATCTTCTATTTCTTAGACTATTTTATTTATTTCTAATTTTTATAGGTCCTATATTAGTAGCTATTCATACTTTGCAATTTATCAGTAATTCTTGCTTACTTCTAATATCTTATGTAATGTATTCTTTTTTAGCTTTCAATTCTTATAATCCAATAATAACTTCTTCATTAACTTATTTAGGTTTTTCAAATTTTTATGATTTAACTTCTTTCAATTATACACGATTTCCAGATTAATAAATTTCTTTAACAATCATCATAGCTGTTTATAATTATTTAATAGGTATTATTGACAATGCTTAATCATCTTCATTTAAGAATTCTTCAACAGTTCTTTTAAGTTAATTATCATCCATGAAATCTGTATTAGTTTGAAAATCTTATTCTGAATTTTTCTTACTTGATAATGTTTGACTCAATTGATTGTACTATAAAAACAATTATTTGAGAGAATTATTTTCTTGAAGTAAAGCATCATTTTATTAGCTCAATTCTTAGTATGTATATTTGAATTCTTGTAATAAACGATTGCTATCAATTTACCTTGATTCTTATTCCTTTCTCATCTATTGTTTTAGATCTGCAATTTCTTTTTCTCTCTGTTTATTGAGTTTCTATAATTTATCACATAAAAGTTATTGTTCCTGTAACTCATTTTAATGATTGTTGCTTTCTTTTAATTAATTGATTTCTTTTTATTGTTCTTTTACTAAGTTTTCTAATTGTTTAACAACCTATTTTTTTTGGCTGAATTTTTTTTCAAGTCTACAATTAATTCATTGAAATACTCATTATATTTCATTTGAGAGATTTAGTACTTTTATTCAGAGTCTCGTGTTCTCTATGTTTATTAGTGGAGATCTGCGAGTGTTTAATCATGTCTTTTTGTAATTTCCCTCAAGTTTTCGGTTAAATTGTTCATTCTCTCATACAATTATTATGGAGTTTCATATCTGCATGGGGAAATATCTCTCTATTCATATTGATATGGATTAATTGTTTGTTGGACAGGAGGATAACCATTATATGTATAGTTGTATTTTGCAGGAGTTGGTGTCATTTTATCACTAAACTAACAATTATATTGATATTACACTCGGACCTCTAAATGGAGAAGTTGTAATCTTTTCGGGGGTTCGAGTAATGTAGTTTGTAGATGGAGTGTTTAAGTATTTTATTTGCTATTGCATTAACGAATATAAATTATAATCATATAATCGATAAGCAAAATTTGACAGTCTCTTCATAAAGGTTCTTAGTTGGGAGATTTGCAATTTTAGTGTAGATGTAATTTATGATCTATTCAGATTATGAGAGTTTTTCTTTTAGATCATTATGGGTGATAAATTTAATAAACAATTGACCATGATTCGAGATTTCTCTTTCCTTTAATAACAAATCTAATGATTTTACTTCAGATGTAGATAGTTGTTTGAAATTTCTATGATTAGTTATGTCAGATTTAGAGGAATATTCAAAAATTACAATACTTGTATATTAATTTACTACATTTGCTATATATCTCCCTAAATCTATTTCTTGAAAGTAATTCCGTATGATTCTTGGTTCTAAGACTACTATTGTGGTGAATCCATTATCTATTGTTTCGCTTACAGCATAATCTGTTATAGAAATTGGTTATTTAATTGTGCTCATTTGTAAAGTTTGGTATTGTAAACATTAAAAGGTTTATATATATAAATATAATTATGAAGCCTCGTTTTCCTGATCCTGAATAGAGAGAAAATCAAAGAAGAATAGGTTCAAATGATGAAGTAAAACCATAACCAGATGATATTGAATTGCAATTTACATTTACAAAAGGAACAGCAAGTTTTCCACTAATTTTGAAGGCCCCCAAACAAACTTAACCATTAGATAGAGAAGAAGCAAGACGTGTTTCATCATACTTTATGAAAAAATTCCTTCTTTTTGATGGGGGATTTGAACCATACTTCAAAGCTAATACCAGTAGCTTAAACAAAGGATTATCGGTTGTGATTTCGGTTTTAAGGATTATTGCCAAAAAAAAATGAAGATTTATAATATTTAAAGTCATGATTGAATTATTGATTGAATCTTAATTTAATATTGTATCTTAGGTGTATAGAAATAATCAAATTTTTTTCTTTATATGATAATTCTATTAAAGATGTTGAATTCAAGGAACTCTAATTCTATTAGATAAAATAAATCAATATATGGGAGTTTAATGTTCATCAAACAAGGGATAGAAAAGAAAGAAATAAATACAAAGTGCAAACTTTTAGAATACTTCTATAATCAATAATTAAAATGAGGAAAATTTAAGTTCAACGAAACCATCATCAAATAAAATACGTAAATAACTATCGTTATTTTTAGATTCAGTCTTATCTTCTCAGAAATCCAATTACACATAACAATTTCCTTCATGCAGAAGTGTAAATGTTTATTCAGAGGAATAACAAGACTAATTATTGACGCATGGCGAATATGACAAATCGATGATTATTGAAGAACCGAATGAATGACCTCACTAATTTATTCAAAGCATGACATATTCATATACAAAAAACCCAAAATAAAAACATAATAGCAATGATGTCCAGCAATAAATAATTGAAACTTCCATATTCTTAAAGTTACATAATTCTTTAATCCATGTTGAAACTGTTGATAAACTTCCACAAAATCCTTTTAAAAGCATAATATGATGTAATTGATGAGTTTATTTCTAAATTTTTCCAGCAAAAACTGAAGCAAGAATTACAGCTAATAAATTACACAAAAATGTTCCAAATGGTATGTTTTAAGTATTTAATTTACTGATATAGTATCTTGTTAATGCCCCAAATGGTGCAAGCATTGCAGTTCCAATTAATATCCATTATTGAAATAAAACTTCAAAAATCACAAATTTAGCAGCAAAAAGATACAAAAGCCTTCTATTTACAGGGAAAAATAATTCTGTGCTTGCTGTTTAGCCTAATTTAAAGCCTGAGTAAGCAATAAGTGTTCCAATTGACAAATTAAGTGCACAGTCGTACATTTAATTAATTGAAGCTAATTTTATGACACCTACTATCCAAGATGAAAAAGTAGTTAAGCATCCGCAAAATCCTGTGCTTATTGCTAAATGTAATGAATTATCATCTTTTTTGAATTTATCATTATAAAATCCAATTATAAATGAACCATAAAAATTATCTATTATGTCTATTGGTATAGGTCCTTCAATGAGATATTTACTAGTAATCCCTACAATTTCTAATCTAAGCATTGTGCCAACAAAAGCACCTAAAGAAAGATGTATGACTTCTTATTTATTCATAAATAAATCACTTAAATTTATCTAAAACAAATATTTCATTACTCAAATCACTATCCAATTTTTTAGTTTATTATTCTATCTCATTCAATTAATCGAGAAAATCATCATCTATTATATTGTTTTGAGCGAGATTGTATTTGATTTATTTTATTTTTTTGTAGATTTTCCATTTCATTTTATAAAATTCATCTCTTATTTCTTATAAGGTCATTGGCTTATTAATTGTTAATTGTAATTCAGATCTTTATTTCTCTTTAAACTCAAGCTTCTTTTCTAACTCTTATTTATAAGCAAGAATTTTCTCAATTTCCTCAATCTATTCAGCAGAAGTAAATTAAATTTCTTTTAGCTTTTCATTATAATTATTTATTTCACTTTCAATTCTAAATTAGAATAATAAATTACTATAGGATATCTTTATCATATTTCTTTAACTCATTTATCCTTCTTCTTCTTAATTAATCTATCTTTTCATCTTATTATTAACATTTATTATCTCCTCCTAACATAAGCATATCAAATTATTGTAATTTAACCTCTTAAATCAAAGACTTAAGTTTCGATTTCATTTCTTCCTAAGATATTTATTACTTGAGAGGAGAAGAACTGAATGCTCCATAACTAATATTAGATTGGCTTGTTGTTTTTGGAATTTAAATTAATGTTTGAGTAGGTTTTTCCTCTTACTCACATTAGACTTCTTTGTCTACCATGATCTTCCTATTATGTTGACTGAGTTGCATAACTACACTTTCAACCATGCTTTTGCTAGAATAATATAATGGGTTTGGGGAATCAATGGCAAGATTTTTTGAGTATGTCAGTAGATCCTATTCATTGGTGATTATGGAATTAGTTATAGTTTCTCGTATATTTAATTCATTCACAGGGATTTTGTGACTTTTTGCAAGACTTTCACAAAAATGAGCAAATGCTTGAGGTCCTTATACGTATTCTTAAGAAACCTTTTCTTGATTTATAATATCCCAAATTTCCAAATTTATTTTTTTCATTATAATTAATGATTCCACCTCCATCATTAATGAAAAAGTAGTAACCATACTGTATGATTGATTGCATTTAAGGTAACTCGATATTTTGTTAAACTGCTCGAAACTCGAATGATAAAAGATAACAACCAAAATTAGCGCAAGAGTTAAAATAAAACATTCCTCCTACATGTTCGAATCCAATACTCCCAAAATACTTCTTGTATGATAAACCAAAGCCTAAAAAGCAAATTAAAATTGATTGTTAGCCTTTCTCGATGGGTGGTAAGATTACTTCCGAAACAGATCTGATTTCTCCATAAAAACGTGAGAAAAATGTAACAAATAGTTTCTAGACACCGAGATCGAAGTATAATTAATATTCAAAATCTCTCTTAACTCCAACATTGACTCAAAACAATACAACAAGAATCGATTCAGCTTAATCATTTAATTTAGATTAGATAATTGATGATTTAAAGGTAGAATTGATACAGGGAGAAGAGGGAAAATAATAAGTAATTGAAAATTTAAAAGATTAAATTAAGAAAGATTATGATTTTTAGAGAGAGCTTAAACAGAAGTAATAAATTTATATAAATTAGTAAATTAGACGAATTATAATAATTAAAGGATGAGTATCAGAAGTTTTGTTAAAATATTACTTGTAATAATTTAACGCAAGTGGAATTGTAATAGGAGAATTTACTGAGAGTCAATAAAATACAAAAGCTTGAATAAACAATTAAGAATATCAAGTCAGATATGAAATCTTCAGAAGCTCGAATATCTTAACTCGAATCATTCGATGCACCAAAATAAAATAGATTTCTAAAAGAAATAAACAAATTATATCGTAAATTAGAGGATGAAACAGATGATTTTTGTAGAAAATATGAAGAAGAAAATCCTGGGCAAGATGCATATGAAATATTAAAAATGTTTTGATTTATTTTAATGTATTCATAATCATGTTCAAATTATACATTTTTTATACCATTGGCTAAAAATAGTAAAATGGAACAAATATGTTATTATGATCCATAAATAAGAAAAGAAAAATAGGGATTAAATTTATTAAAAGGAGGGAAGGTAAATTGATATTAAATTAGTTTGGAGCTGATGAATTGATTTATGAGGATGATCCCTAAAAATGTCATTCAAAATACACACTTAATTATAAGTGTGATAATTTGGTAGCAATAAATAGGTTGGCTGAGAAAACTGACAAGATTCCTTTGATTTAAGATCCTCCAATTAAAATAATTAGAAAATATCGAAGATTAACGAGAAAAGAAAAAAAGTAGTAAAAATAATGAGGTAGAGAATACGTTTGTTATTTTAATTTAATCCTAAAGTTTAAAATAAAAGGGAAAAGAATATTATATTGTTATTTATTATTTGATATATCATTTTTTTCCAAACAAGATCATAAGAATTTACAATATTCTTAAGAACAAAATAATTATGTCGATGTAAATGAATAATGCGCCAACAACATAATCATCAATACTGAGTTAATGGGACTAAATTAAAATATAATATATACTTTTCCTCCCACAATTAATTGAGTGTCATATATCAAATAAAATCCATAAAGAACCACTGAAAATGCACATAATATCAACCAAAGTATTATGTTGAAAAAGAAAATAGCAAAAATAAACAACATTAACATCACAGCTGAAAGAATAAACAAAGCCCCACCTAAATTAATTTATAGTGATTACCTGCCATAGTAAAATCTGTTTTAGTTCTTATAGCATAAACTGTGAGTGCAACAGTGACTGCAAAAGTCATGGCTGCTGCAATAACTACCAATAGACCACCATTAGAAAAGGCATCGTAACACACAGCACAAGATCCTGCAACCACAACTGAGAATGAAAGTGTGAATATTGATAAAGCAATATAATTATTTGGAACCTAATTAAATATATGAATACTTTTCTGGCCACTTTTTTACAACAGAAAATGGCTATTTCAGTAACAATGGAGATAGCAAAGCATACCCAATAAAATGGAGTAGCATTATAGTTGTATGGATTAATCATTAAATCTCTGAATCCTTATGAAAAATAGGCTATTAAGCAAAGAGCAAATGTGACAAAGAGTTGAATTGATATGATTGTATAAACTTTAACTATGAATTTTTTTCTTTGATCAAATTCAACTGTGCTCAACAAATACTCGTCAAGTCCATAATCCACAAAAGGATTCTTTTCTATTTTTAAAAAAAAAACTTTATACATTATGCTCCATTGTCATCACTTGGTTTTAAATCTATTTTTCCTTATTATTATGGATAATATGGTTATTAGACCTATTGATATTGGACTTAATTATTATATGGTTGCTATTATTATTGATATCCTTATTGAGGATATTGTTATTACGGATATGTTTATTGGGATTGGGGATATTGTTATTATGGTTATGCTGGATACTAATACTATTAATTTTAGTATGGTTGTTAAACTGGTTATTGATAAGGTTATGACATTAATATTATTAAATAATTGTGTTTATAGAATAATATATTTACTATAATCAGCAATAATCATTTTCATTGTGTTTAGAATCAAATACATAAAAGAAGTATTTATTAGGAAATATTCTTTTATATCTAATAATCTATTCTTTATGTATATTAATTTTTATCAAAACTAAAGTGTTGTTTTTCCTTAAAATAGATATCTGTCAATTATTATTTAACGTTTATTGTCAATCAAAAATGTTAACTGATTGTCTATTCATAACTATGTGATGTGATTAAATAGTCCTTCTTATTTAAATGAGAGATTAGAAAATTAGAAAACTCTATAAATGAAAGACTATATCAGGAATACTTGGTAGATAAATTAAATAGTGATTGCTTGATTTGATATTATTTTAATATTTAAAACTCCTTCATTCATGACAGATTAGATAGAAATTAATTATAGAACAAAGGCACAATTAACTCTCTCAACTGAAAATGGAAGTTCTAAGTTATTGGTGAGAGTAATCTATGAAGAACTTTACCAATTTTTTCAAAATGAAAAACAGATAACAGGAGAATATCTTCGAAAACCCTTCATAGCGTAATAAAATTAGCTTTACATTTTTCCTTCCCCTAAGGGTGTGACTTTGGAGGAGATGCTAAGATAGAAGTTCCGATTTGCTATAGAGGACATATCACACATTTTCAACCAACTACTTTTGGCAGTCTTCTAGCTTCACTAATAAAAACATTTAGGAAGGTGCTTTAATATCGGAAACATTTATTATTATGAATAGTCAATAATTCTTTCTGCCTTTGGATTTTACAGTGACTTATAAATGATTCCACCTGAGTTCATGAAGCATAATACATATGGATTATCAATTGATATATGGCTGATTGGGTTGGTTATGTATTAGTTGCTTACAGGGAACATAATTGAATCGTTTTCATCTGCAGAAGAGTACACTGCCTTTTATGCTAAGATTGACAAGAAGTCTATTGATAAATAATTCTGCGTGTTACTAATGAAAATGCTACATCCTTAAGAATCTAAAAGATTAACATTTGGTTCACTTCACAGTATACACAAATGTGCTCTCCAGAATCAACATATAAGAGACTTTTATAAAGATAAAGTAGACATTAAAGAAATCACGATAGCGATAGAAACGAGAGAGAGATTCAATGCTGAATGGGCAGTGGTATTTTAATTATCAATAATTAGCCAAAAGAATTTAATGAGAAACAGTCAATACTATTCTTTAATAACTAACATTAAAAGAAAAAAGAATAGCCATCTAGTGAATTGGTGATAAATTATTAACCTGACCCAACTTTTATGTAACTTTATTGTAGATCAAAAGAAGTATAAAATATTGTATATTATAAGGAAAAATTAAGCTATCCTGATTGTTGGAATGAAATACATTTTCAATTATATAGATTTTACATAATGGATAGTTAAATTCAATGTTTAAGAATCCTTACTCAGGTTCCATATTTAATTTGGGTTCGATATTGTATATTAAAGATGCTAATTATAATAAAAAAGGAATTTATAAATAACATTCACTCAAAAAGAAACTTTCTGAATGTTCCTTAGAAATAATGGGAGATGTTTTTACAAAACTCAAAAGAACTCAAATAAATCTTAAGTAATCTATAGAATTAAATTGCAAATGATCATAATTAACTAAAATATTTCTTAAAAGAAACTTAAGACTAAACTATGTTTATTCATTCAGAAGAAAAACGTCTCTTAAATTAACTAACAGAAGATGGAGCATTTATATAAGTAATTAGTTTTTTTATAAACTTAGAATGATTAATATGATAAATTTGAAGAATATAAAGTACCTTATAGAAGATGTCTACAATTTGGTTACTATGAACTTGAAAAAATTATCACTCATGAAAGTGGAACAGAAGACTTAAAATATTTTGTAAGATTAAGATTACAGACTATAATTTGTATGGCAATCAATCGGGTTTTTGACAAAGAGGACTAAGATTCTCAGAAATAAAATAGGGAGATTAATTTTAGAATATTAAAACAACATATGAGCCTTGATCAATTAACGACTCCTTGTTAGGTTTAAGATTTTTTACTAAAAGCATCAGTTAAAGAATTATAATCCTTAACTGAAGAAATTCACAAATTATTTTTCCCAAGAAAATCAATTATTACAACTCCATCCTTTAAGTGATTATTTTTATATATAATATATAATATAAATTATAAATATATATGTTGATACTATCGATGTTGTCATTGTTAGCAAGTGCTAAATTAACGATATACTTCAATGGATAAATGACAAATCTTAATTATTCAATGGGTAATTTTGGTCATGTTCCATATGGTCGAACAATGAGTGGCATGCTCATTAAACCAGAAGAATTATCTGATTAATAAACTTTTGATCTATGCAATACAACAATTACAGGATAAACAAATATGACAAACTATTGGGCAATTGTGAAGAAAGGAAATTGCTCAGAAACAACAAAAGTATAGAATTGAATTATCCAGGCAATTGCAGCCTAAAAATTAGGGGCAAAACTATTAATCATAGTGAGCGATTATGACAATTTGACAAGCAAAGTACAAATGGTTAATGATGGAATGGGTTTTAAAGTTCATATTCCAGCAGTCCTGATAGGAAGATTAGATGGAGATAAAATCTTTAAAGAATTCGAAACTTTGGGAGATGCTCGCCCCTATGGTGTAATTTCATTCAATGATTCAAAGCGTGTGTAGAATGTATAATTTAGTGTAATCTTAGCCTCCTGTAATATTATTTTTGACATTATAAGATGTGGAAGGTTTTAAATTTGTAAGAGAATTTAAAAAGTATTATTAATCAATGCAATCTAATGTTTCATTTGGGATAACGTATAATGTTTTAGTGAGTAAATATGATTAAAAGAACAATTTCTCAAAAGAAAATCCAGATTGTTTAGGTGGTGGGAGATATTGTTATGATACATGGACTATTCCAGGAAATGGAAGATAAGTTATTGAAGAATAATTAAGATAGTAATGTATATGGTAAAGTAATACAAGCTAATGGTTTGATTATATGGTAATTTATAGATTTAATATAGGAATACTTTAATAAAAATTGTTTTAACATTGAATAATTTGAGTAATGTTACAAAGATAATAAAATAGTTGACTAAGAGAATGTTAAACAATGTGTGTCAAAATCATTTATTTAAGAAAATGAAAAAACAAGAGAATTATGGTAAAATATACTAATGGATTAATGGGTATCGAATAAATCAAGCAGTGGTATGATGTATTATCCAGGAGTATTGGTTAATAATGTTCCTTATAAAGGTAATTTAGAAGCAGATGGAGTATTTGAAGATATTTGCAGCAGTATAACATCATTATACAATAGATATGATAAATTAAACAATTTGTGATAAAATTAAATTAAAAAGTTCAGAAAAACCAGAATCATCATCTTCAATTGATTGGGCGATGATATCATTTGCAGTTGTTACATGCATAATATTTGGAATATTTTTATTTATTTGTTACAGAAGAAGATTAAAGAAATAGATGTAATAAGAATTGGGTTAACAAGTAAATGAGATGGTTAGTTAATACATCAAATTTTATGAAACAAAGAATGAGGCATGATATATTATTTTATTTTTCATTTTGATTAATAATATGCTGCTGTTGCTGCAATTAATTTAGAATCTTAGGTTTTTAAAACATTCTCCCATGTGAATTCTTAAATCATTAATTTTATTTATTCTCCTTCACCTTCAGCACCATGTGTTTTGTTACATAATTCATCTAATTTTCCTTAATCCATTTTCTTTTCAACAACAAATAAATGAATAATTTCATCACATCCTCCTGGAGAAACTAAGAAATCTTACAAATAACGCATTTCATTATGTTCAATTGATATTCCTGTTTCTTCCTTAATTTCTTTAGCTGCCACTCCACCAAAATCTCCTTATTCATCCATCATACCAGCTGGACATTCTAATGTAAACTTTCCAACTGGGACTCTAAATTGTTAGGTCAAAACCATTTTATTATTAACAAGTAAAAGAATTGCAACAGCATCTCCTCTAAGGAATACAAATCCAGGTAATTTAATTCCATTAAGATAAGCATCTACTAAAAGATTAACAAATCCAACATTTTATCCAAACATATAGATGTAAGTTACTTCAACCTATCTAACATCAACTTATGAATTTTCCCATGATTTAATGTAATTTTAGAATTTCTTAGCCTATTCAACTTTAGCAAAGTGCTCAGCTAATACTGTATCACTTTTAATAAATGGAACATTTTTTCCCCTGATCAAGATACTTTTAATCATAATATTAAATATATAAATCAATTTTAAGCAAAACTTCTTAAAATATCTCCAATCTCTTTGAATTCCATTTGAAGCATCTTAAATTCTTATATGGTTAGGTTTATAATTTATTTTAACAAATTTCCTTTTTCATCTTATATATGGAATTCCAATAAAATATACAATTTCCTTAATTAAGGATATTTGGCATCACCATTGTATTAATTAACAGTCCATTTCAATTCTTTAAGTTTACCTAAACTTAATACTTTTCTAACTTATTCTGGATCAAATCCTTCTAATAATTTTGTAAGGTATTCTCTATGATCATCTGGTGTAAGTGTATTTTCTTTTAGATATTTATTTAAATGATCTGCTGTAATACCATTCTTTTGTACAAAACGAATCAAATACACAAAACTATTAATGCAAAATTCAGCTTCTGAAAGTTCAAGATCTACAGATTCTCTTTGAAATATCTATAACATTGATTGAAGTGAAAATGCTCCTGAATAAGAAAGTGTGAATTTATATATCTCGTCCAACATGTAAGCAAACAAACTCAAAGGTATTTTAAGACTCAGATTGAGACCCCTTATGGAATCAATGTCATAAACATAATTTTACATTATAATTAAATCACCATTTAGACTTATTAAACTCCAATAATCCAACAATACTATCAAATGCAATAATTTTGTTATCAATTACTATTCCTCCACTAAATAATCCAAATCTTTATTGCATATTGAAATGTGCAAATAATAATTCTTTAGTATTTAAATTCAAATGTATTGGTAAGAATTCAACAAAGAATTAACCTTCTTTTAGTTTTGGATCTGCATTTAAGAATTATTATTTAGTTGTTCCATTGCTAATTATAGTAATTATTTTTGAGAAATCGTTTTCATCATAATCGTAAACTAAATCTTATAATTTATAAAGTTTCTTATCTATGAATATTGTTTCTTCAGTTGCCCTAGATGATTTTGATTGAAATCCACCTCCTAAATTAAGACCAACTTTTCTTCCATCTATTGTGTGTCCTTATGCAGTAACCCAAAACCAAGTTGTATCATAATTCCATACTCCTCTACCCCAATCTTCTCCACTTTATCCTTAAGATATATCGTATGAAGTTCCATTTAATTTCATATGACCACTCATTGGAACATTATATGATTTTAGGTTATAAAACCATTTTGTTCCTTATTCATCCATGGGTGTCAATGTGACAATATCATCTTGAGGTGAATAAATTTACTTGAATTCTACATCTAATATATCTGTTTTTATTTAGAATCTTCTAACATCATTATTATGTTCATCAATCCAACCATTATATTTAAGATAAAATCCATCTCCAGAAAATTCATAATGTTCTTCACTTAATAATTTGTGTTACAATGATAATCTTAATTTTTAATGTAAAACTGGTAATATCATAAGATCTTTTTTTATGTGAATATGTTAATCGAAATTATAAAAGGAAAATTAAATACTCTATCCATAACCCACATCTGCAAATGCTAATCCAAGATAAGTATTATCAGTTGAAAAATGATAATAATCCCATTGTTTGAAACGTAGTATTCTTACTAAAGGGTTTAAAGAATCTGTATTTACTGTTTTAGTTAACTTTCTTACAATATATTCATTTATACCTTGCCCATCCAAATTCTGTCAAACGGCCATTTTCTAAGAGATTTCCACCTGATTTGACTTCATTCTATTCCAATCCAACATAATTAACTTTAATAACCAATTCTGATTATCTGAGATATGCAAGAAATGATATGACAATTACTAATGTGGTTATCAATTTCATAAATATAATGATTAACTAAATTTTCAATGAAGAGATGCGTACATCCAAAAAGTTAAAAATCAAATTCTAAAAGAAGTAAGGAATGAATGATTCTCAAATAATAATGCAGCATTTGGCTGAAAGTATAGCCAGAGAATCTCAAAAACTTGATCCAACTCCTAATCCATTAATCCACAATTAAAGACTTTAAAATGAATTTTTATAAAGATCTCGTTTAAGTTCTGTTGATAAGGATTGGCTTTAAAATGATAGATCATTAGCATAATCTAATTATTTTACACCAGGTGATAGAGTGACATTTGGGAATGCTGAAAGAGAAAGATCATATGATCGATTTTAATCTAATAGGTAGTAATTATTAATATAGTTAGTTCTATATAAACAATAAGTTCAAGTTAGTTATTTTCTATTCCTACAAAAGTGACTTAACTCTTATAATAATATCCAGAATATTTAAAAATACTTAAAGATGATATAGAAAATTAAAAACAAAAGATTGAAATTGATTGTAATAGACTAAAAGATATTTTGATTGATGAGATAGATAATAAAAAATAAGAATTACTCATACTCCTTGATTAAATTGCAGAAAATTATGAGAATAATTACAGTATACTCTAAAATATGATATCTGAATTCAAACAATCATTTTTACAAGTACCAACTGCACTTAATCGTTCAATACCAGTTAATATTAAAGAAATATCTATTTTTCATTATAATAATGATGAAAATTATACAAAAGTTAAAGAAGAGAAATGTTTAATAAAATAACGTTTATCAAATATTGATACAGAATTAATGAAAAGAACTCTAACATTTATGGCTGAAGATATGGATAGTTAGATTGTTCATAAACCAGGATATAGACACACTGAAACACTATAATTAAAATATGATTAATTTTAATAATAACTTCAGCAGTTAGTTAATAAATAATTATAAGAATTAAATTATGTACTTGAATTAGCTCCATAATATAATTATTAAAATATTCTGCTTTTACCAAAAGTGGAAACTGTAATAGCTAATAATAGACAAAATGCCATAGGAGGAGATAGAGACTTTTAAGAATTGGAAAATTTAAAAACCTTAATATAAAACAAGTTAAAATAATAAAAATTCAATATGAATACTAGTCTTGGCTTAGGGTAGAGTATGAAAAATTTCATTTTCCAATTAGATAAAAAGTTCCCTACAAAGAATCCCTTGCTCAGTATTTAAGCAATAACTAATGAATTAATAGCAACTGGTAGCAGAAATGGACTTGTCTAAATTTGGGATTTATAGAAGCAAGCAGAATTATTCTCTTTTTAAACAAGGCAACCTGTAACCTGTATGAGAATATTCAAGGGACATTAAGGTGATTTCAATGTTTCACTTAGAGCAAGTACTTTAGGATTAGATTTAAAGGAGTAATCTTATCTAATAACAGGAAATATTGATATAAAAATATGGGATCTAAAGACTGGTTCACAAATAAAATAATTAAAAGGGATTGGAGGTGTAATAACATCATTACTTTGTTTACTTGATAATCATACAATAATTAGTGGTTAAGATGATGGTAAACTTGTATTTTGGAATGCATATTCTGGTATGGCTATGAAGAAACTTCAAGATCATAGAGATTCTGTTAATTGTCTTACATTAACTAAAGAAGGTAAATTAATAAGTGCAGGAAGTGATAAACAAATAATTATTTATTAGATTCATTATGTTAGATCATAAATATATACAAGAAAAGTATTTGGTGATGCTCTTAAATAAACAATTATTAATGATGATTGTTAAATATATTCTATGTAAAGTTCTATGATTGATGAAAATTTGTTAATAACAGGAGGAAGTGATTACAAAATTAAAATATGGAATCTAAAAATTTAAAAAGCAGATAAAGAAATTGTTGGTCATAAATGTCCAGTAGGTGATTTAGTTATGCTAGAAAATCCATTGGATGTTGAAAAAGAGAAAATGTTTGCAATAGTTTCTGCAGCTACAGGTGATGATGTACTTAGAATCTCAACTTCAATTAGTCCACTTAATAGTGGTGTTTATATAAATGAGAAAATTGTTAATGAATATGGTGCTACATGTGGACCATTATTATAATTGTTATAAGATTAAAATGGATTGAAATTATTAGTTGTTAACTAAGATGAAGGGAATCAATCATTTATAATATTGAAATTATAATGAGTGTTTTTAAATATAGTTAATATTTAATTATAATATTAATGAGAATTTATGTTGAAAAAAAATGTGTGAGAATTTATCTCTTTTGGTTTTAGATATTATCAATATATTTTTCCACTTAGGTAAAAGTCCTCTAATCATAATGATAATAGCCAAGAACTTTTGAGATATAAGCATCCATAAAGACAAAATGTTTTTATTTCGGTGCTTAAAATTGTTAATTTATGCTATACTAATATGATCTTATGTTTTTATATTATATATAATTAATATCATTACTTTGTTCGTTAGGCTTGTTCAATTCCTATTTGAACCTATCCGTAACTATTTATCGACGATAACTAATCCTAATAAGAACAGTTGCTATTGTTTTTCAAAATAGAGTCTTAGTTGACTGATTAATATAAATGCTGATTTGGGTGGTTTGGGTTTTCTCCCTAGAGTTACATCTGCAAACCGGTATTCAGCAAGTTTTAAGTATTTTTAAGCATGGCTGTTGATAATAAAAGATTTTCAGAATTCAATATATCAGATCTTTTATAGCCCAATAAAGGGTTTTCCTCATAAGGATTATTACAATGAGTAAAATTCTAATCAACAATGTATTGCTAATTCTTGATGACCTGTGCCCTTTTTACTTTTGTTTTAGAACATGGTTAACCCATCTATGTTTAATGTAATTCTATTAAAAAATCGATTGATTAGAACAAAAAATTAATTTTTTTCAACCAATTTACAATTAAATCTATCTGATATTGAATATATCGATTAAAATAAGAATAAAATTATGCTGAAAATTTGCTCAAAAGAGTTTAAATAACTAAGCTTAAAAAAAATACAGATTTTCCATCTTAATTTAAACAAATAAATAATTTAAAAAAATGAAGTGCCATCTAAAAAGTTCGCAGTTTATCGATTAGTAGGAGGGCTAACTCGAATGTATAGAGTTAATTTTAGACGCTAGCCTCACATAAGTAATTGTAATGATGTGTCTTTTAAATAACAAATAACTCGCAGAAAGGGACATTTTTTGTTATGTAGCAAACATATTTTGCGAGTTTACTTAATTTGTGATATTTGAATATAGTGGATAACATTTTCATGATGGATAAGTGATTTATGCAAAATCGTAATATTAAAAAATAGCGACCTCAATGTCAACAATAATGAATTAGATGACCTAAGGATTTTACATTAAGTTTACAATTAAGACAGGATCCTCTTACACAAAATAGTTAAAGGATGTGGAAAAAATCAACAATTTTATCAAGACACTTTTTAACAGAAGTGAATTAGACGATCTATATGATTTTACAGTTCAATGGATTAAAGAAAATTTAGTTGAATGAACTGTGCTTGTAAATAATATGTGCATATATGTTTAAAATTCTCATTTATTCTTACCAAATTCTAAAATTAGCATTTCTTTTTTTGAAAATGGAATTTTCTGGAAATACATACGTGTGCATTGAAAAACCTGAAGGGATGTGTCATTTCAAGTGGAAATAAAAAATCGAGTAAATTATGGAACTTGTACAATTTCAAAAAACATAATATTTTTATTTATAATAATTCTTATTCCCTCTTAGTCTGTGTTGTATTCAAGATTTTTACATAATGTTTGAGGTTAAACTGGTAGCAATTAATCCTATTCCTAACCAACTGGATATACCAATGACTTATTATAAAACTAAGATATCAAGAAGAATATTAAATACAATTTGTGATTCTCCAATTAAAGCCATTTATGTAACCTTACCAAGCATCATAGCTCTATTCATAAACATTGATCCAAGGCATCCAAATAGTCCACTGAGTAATAAAATAATGGCTTCACCAAAGGAAAGAAATCTCATATCTTCAAATGGAGAGTAGAATTCAAATACAACAGCACCAGCAATAGCAAAAAATGAAAAATACTGAAGTATTACAAATGAATGAACCTAATTATTAAGTGATTTTATAATCACTTAGGCTACAGCAGTTTCAACTGCAACCACTAGAGCCAAGCAAAGTCCAAGAAAATATAAAAAAGAATTTTCAGAATTCTAATTTCCGAAAAGGAATGGTGGCTTTGTAATAAAAACTACTCCCACTAAACAAACTATTATTTCTATTAATGTTCTTATTGTTAGTTTCTCTTTCTTTTGTATATATACTAAAATTAAAGTAGTCCATAAAGGATTAGTTTTCATTAATACAACAGCTTCTGATACTGCTACTAATTTTAGTGACATAAAACATGATAAAAAGCCAAACATACCCATAGTTGCTCTTATGATTAATTTATTTAATATATTTCCTTTTGGATATGATTGTAATGGCATTCTTAAAAGTGACACAATTATGAGAGTTAATGAACATCTCCAAATTATTATTTATGTCACTGGTATTCCTGGAAAAAATTTGACACTAAAATGATTGAGTGCAAAGAAGAAGCTACTACAAATCTAATAAAATGGTGGTGTGAAATCTGGATGTTGTTCTTCGAGTGATCGGATATATTTTATCATAAAATTAATGAATTAAGAATTACTGCAAGAAGGTTTTTAGTGTCCTTATTCAAAGGAATTAATTTAAAAAACCAAAAAAGGTATGATGAAGCCATTCAAATTTTAACAAAGTGTGATTAAAATGACCCTTAAGTCCTTTACCATATTGGGGATATTTACCTAATCTTCAAGTATCCTAATGAAGCCTTGTAATGTTTCTAAAAATCTTTGGAAATAAATCCAAATCAAGCATTAATAGTAAAAGAAATTGGAAGGGCACATATGCTGAAAAGAGATTTTACAAAAGCAGTAAATAGTTTCCTTAAAGCTTACAAAATGGATCAATAATAGGCTGATATCTTTAAGCTTATTAGTAATGTATATTTACTATATAGCTATGTGTTATATGGAAAGTTAAGAATATGATAAAGCATTTGTTTATGCTAATTAACAACTTGCAAGATTTCCAAGAGATCCTGATTCATATTGTCTAAGAGGTATAATAATATGATAATAAAAAAGGAAAATATTATCTAAATACATGTAAATATGAACAATCAATTGACAGTCTAAATATATGTTTGAAATTGAGACCAAATAATGCATATGCACTTGGAACAAAAGGTTAAGCATTGATGATGCTTGGTAAAATGCAAGAGAGTCATTAATGTTTGAATGAAGCTATTCAATTAAATCCAAATATAGCAGAATTACATGTTGATACTGGTTTATTATTTGAAGGAATGAATAATGTTTATTTGGCAATGATGTCTTATGATTAAGCATTACAAATATAACATGACAATCCTATATCAATTTAAAGATTATGTATTATTTAAAAATATTAGATAATCTTAAGTTACACCAATACTTAAAATTAAATGTAAAACCATCCAGATCTAAATTGACTCACATATATTAAGAAGTTATATAAACTATACCATAATCAGGATAATATTTTATTGGATTATTTTATACACTTTCTAATTTCTTATTAGGATATTTAAGTGTAACAGATATGACAAAAATGAATTATTAGAAATAAATTGGATATATTAAGAATATGATTGATATTAATTAATAATTAGGATTATCATTTCCACCAATATCATCATTCTTTAGAGGTATAGAATGTTATTGTGGAAAAACAAATACTGAATTATAATAATATATACAAGAATGGATGAGTTAAAAATATTTAATTTAGAATAACTTAAAAGATTTAAATAATGTATTAGGATAGATTGTTAGTGATGTAATAAAACATAAAAATACATTACATTAATTTTATAAATAAGAGGATTTAAATTTAGATCACTTGAATTTAGTAATGTAAACAAATGAAAATTAAATATATACTGAATATTGGTATATTCGTGGATTACATGATGGTGTAAATATGTTATAAAGAATGCTTGTATTTTGTACTCCATTTTTGAAATCATGGGAAGGTGATTTTAATTAAATTTTGATTAATATTTTATGCTATGGTGATTGATTTATAATATTATATTATATGGGAGGAAATTAATAAAAATGTCAATCTCAATAACCAATAGAGTATCCAGAGTATTGGAAAAATAGTATGAATATTGAATTATAAGAATCAAATACTCTTCCATCGTGTATATAGTTACCACCATTGATAATTCCATTTTATATAGTTTGTCCTCGTTGTTAATATCATTAATTTGATGATGTTTTAGGTCGTTCAAATATGTGTTCAAAATGCCGATTATAATTTCAAAGAAAAGAAGATGATGAATCTATACAAATAATTAATAATGGAGATGCTCAATAATAATATGGAAATGGTACAAGTATATTAGATGCAATTGTTCTATCAGTTAATGAGTATAACATTTAAGTATAAGGCGTCACCTTTAAACAGTAACTTTTTCAATGTTGATGATAAATACTATTGTACCTTTTTTTTAAGAAAAACAACGTATAATAACTCAGGGTGTTTGCTTTCATATAAATGATGTTGAATTTAGAGTAGTTGGTTGTTCATCATTGATGTAAGGAGTAGTTGGAATAAAAACATCTATTTATTGTTATGAATCATATACTGAAAGTACTTTAAGAGAAATTAGAGTATACTCTTAAAAATAAGGAATATAAAATGAATTACATCATTATTTAATATCTCATCCATAAGAGAATTTTTTAATTTAAGGTAAAAGTCTATAATTATAAGATTCATACATAAAAGAAGTATTAGTTTTAAAATGTAGTCCACATTCAAGTGGAAGAGTGAATCATTAAACCAGAATTAAATCAATATCATCTGTTCCTAGATTATAAAAAATATAACTTAGTCTTCTTAGAGGTGAATCAATTGAAGAGTCTTCAGCAATTCTATAATATGTTGTATTACCATATTTTACAGGATTAACTAGATATGTAGAAAGAGGATAAATTCTTAAAATATCATAATTTACATTTGAAGTTGTTATTTAAGAAGAATATGGATTTGTTATTCCTAATTAAACACAATTTTCAATAGATAATTCTAATATGAGAGTATAAGTTATTGAAGAAAGAAATGAAATTCATTAAATAGAATCACTTCATAGATTACTAAATACATTTATATAATTAAGTGATAATTGTATAGGTGGATGTTAAGAAAATGAAATATCATAATTACCAGTAAGAAAGATTGATTTAAAATTAATTGAATAATTAGATCAAGATCATGCAAAATGTCTCATTTGTTTATGTGAATATGAATTAGAAGATATAGTTAAAACAATACCATGCTGTAATATTATTCATATATATTTTAGTACACTATTTTCATGATGAATGTATTGATAAATGGCTTAAAAAAAGTCGTCATTGTCCAATTTGTAAAAATGAACTATAACTATGATATATATATATCAATGCATTTCAGAAACAAATTCCATAAACTCTCTTAAGTAAGGGTCTAATATTTATTTTATTGCTAAGTAATTAACTGGTAAATCATCTGGAAGATCAAAATTTATAGTTGGTTTTTCATGCCATATTAATACTTACTCTAATACTGATTAAAGTTTTATTTAAGCTTTATTTAAGTATTTAGGTTATATTTTCATTAATTTAAATTCATTAACAATTTAATGAAAATTGTCTATATAGTTGAATGAAATTACAAATATTTATAAAAGGTGATTTGCAATTTTAATCTATTTCTATTTCTTCACCTCTTCCTAAAGCTATGTAAATGGCTTACAAGAGTAGATGAGCTTCTGTAAAATGTTAATCCTATTCTAATGATTTATTACAAAATTGTAATGACTATTGATATTCTTTATTTTTATAAAGGTACATAGCTTCATATTTAATTTTGTTACCTTTTTTAAATAGAGCTTTTTTATGGTTTGGATTTAATTCTAGTATTCTTTCAATTTATTCGAGTTGTGCTTATCCATTGGTTAAATATGTATCAAGTAAAAGTGCATTTATATTATCAGGCTCTATATCAAGGGCTTTTCCCAATCTATTATATGCTTCATTCTGCTTTCCTAAAGCTCTTAGTAAATATGCTGTAATATAATTAAATTTAAATTATGATGACTCGCTTTTAACAATTGCAATAAAACACTCTTTAATATATTTCAACTTTGATTGTTCTTAAAATATTTATTGAATTTTACTTTTTTTTATTGGTAGTTTTATGTAATCTCCCTCTTATAATTCTATAACTAACATAAGTACTTCTGTTGCTTCATTAATTTAATGATTTTCTATATAAATAGCTCCTAAGAATATCAATATTCTCAGTACCTTTTAAGTAATGACAATCAAGATATATTGAACCATACTATGATGAAAAATGTCTAATAGCCAATTCTACCTATCTTAAGGCTTTAGGTATTTATTTGAGTTTCCAGTAGCAGTAGGCCAAAAAATATTGAGTCCAAATATAATATTCTGGTATTTTTACACTTCTAATGTTCACTAATAAGAATTATTCAACTGCATTTTAGTATTCTTCTTCAAAAAAATATAATAAACCTATAGTTAATAGATTTATAACCTTAAATATAGTGTGCTTTATCTAATTCTGGATGTTATTTTAATGTTTTAGTACACCAATATTGTGCTTCTCTATATGATTACATTCTCATGTATGTAGTACCTAAATACATCATATAATATACCTATTCCTTCAATTGCTCTTAAATTATTACAATTAGACTAAATGGCAGACTCATACATTCGAAGTGCTTCATTATATTTTCCACTTTTACGTAAAATGTCAGCTGAATAGTAAACTACATACCTTATATACGTAAATTTGCTGATTCTCCTGTGACAGAAATTCTTTCTGATGCACACTGACCCATAATTAATTTAATCTATGGGCAAACATAGAAACAAAAATTAAAGTAAGTATGAGAATGCTCCACAAAAGAAAGTGAAGACCAATCATTGGGATTAAGATTAATAACCTATTTGTACCATATAATTTGATAACCCTGTCTTCAAGAAATTTTATTAAGTATTGTTAAATGTAATATAGATTCAATTACCTAATGAATTCTCTAATAATGAATTCAATGAATTTTGGTAATCATTATCTAATCCATTACCAGTAACATTTAGAATTAATCCATCATAACTAAAACATGAAACATTAATTGAAAGATTATAAGATGGATCTTTAATTAAAGACATGGTTGAAGAAGACATAGAGCCAATACATGAAATTAAATGGTATCCTAATCATTTAGTTTGGGAATCTAAATTAGCTAAAAAAAGTCTTAGAAAATCACCTGCTTTAATAAAATTACATTAATTCATATAAAAATGTAATTCTACAGGGTTACTCACTAGATAGGAATTAGTTTCTATGCTTCCACCACTATTATTAAACCCTTAACCTACTGATACAATTTTAGATATGTGTGCAGCACCAGGTTCTAAAACTTGTCAATTACTTGAAATAGTGACTAAAGGATTAATAGTAGCTAATGATGTTGATTCAAAAAGAGCTTATATGTTATCTCATTAATTATCACGCATGCCTACTGCATAAGTTATGATTACTAATTATGCTGCATAATTTTATCCAACATTATATTGTAGTGGTTAAAGAATGCAATTTGACAAAGTGTTATGTGATGTACCATGTACTGGAGATGGAGCTGCAAGAAAGCTACCTTCAAGATGGGTTAAATGGTCAGCAAGAGATGGTAATGTTATACATCCATTACAATTAAGTATACTTATGAGAGCATTATAAATGTGTAAAATAGGAGGTTATGTAATGTATTCAACTTGTTCACTCAGTCCAATTGAAGATGAAGCTGTTATAACAGAAGTATTTAGAAGAGGAGGAATGAATGCTTTTGAATTAGTTGATTTGCATACCTTACCTGGATTTAAGTCAAGAAAAGGTCTAAAATCTTGGAAAGTTATTCTTACAGATGATTTCTTAGCTTAAAAATATTTATAACGTGAAAGTAATACTGATCCTGAAGAGAAATTATTCTTAGATTCAGTTAATGATGAAGATTTAATTTATGAAGTTAATAATCCTTCTTAGAAACCAGCCATAAAGAAATTATTTGCAAAATATTCCAGAAAACAGGAAGGTTAAATGATTAATGCTATTAAAACACTTAAACCATCTCTATTTCCTGATACTGAAGAGTTTATGGATTAAATAGGACTAGATAAAACAATGAGAGTCTTACCACATGATTAAGATACAGGTGGATTTTATTTAGCATTATTTAAGAAGAAATAAGCTGTCATTTGGAAAAAACCAAAGTATCAATTTGACACAACAGAATAAATTTAATAAGTAAAACAAGTTTAATAAATTCCTCCTCCACCTATAGATGATGATGATGATGTAGTTGATATTGAAGTAGATTAAGGTTAATTAAAAGAAATATTAAAATAAAGTAATGAAATTGATGATAAACCAACAAATGATGATAAATAAAATTAACTTTTAGAACCTTATTCTTAAATTAATGATTATGATTGGAAAATAATTTGTGATTATTATGGAATTACAGATTTCCCTTAAAGTTAAATTCTTGGAACTGGTTAATCTTTGGATGTCGTTATGCAAATAAATAAAAAATTTAGGTACGTAACAGAGAGTGTTAGAGATATTTTATTTGATCTAAAAAATTGTAATTTTAAATATTTATATAGAAAATCTTAAACTTGTCAATATTGGCTAAAAATTGTTTGAGCGAGGTAAAGAGAGTTTTGGAGGGTAAGTCACTCCATTTAAAATATGCTAAGAAGGATTACCTTATATTTTTGAATATCTTACAAAGAGAATAATTAAATGTTCAAAAGAATAATTTATGGATTTATTGTAAAAAAGAAATATCAGATTGTATGATTATGAACATGAGGATCTAAAGAAATAATTTGAATAATTGATATAAGGGTGTTTTGTACTTTATTTTTAAGAAAATAATGAAAAAGAAGGAATTGTTTGCCAATATTATAAATAAAGTGTTAATTTGATGTGCAGTACAGAATGTATAGAAAATATTCTTATCAGACATAAATTGATGTGATATAAAAATACATATAATTTATAAAAATAATATCGATTATGATTACATCAAGTATTTTAATTAAAAGCAAAATTTCTCCTATGTGAACATTATTTTATAAAATTATAATCTAAATGTCTGGGTTCTCAAACAATCACAAATCGCTGGTTGATGAATTTGATCTCTATGGTGGAACAATAATAAAAAATTAAGAGGATAGTAAATCAAATAGTAACCAACCAGTCCCATTAAAAAATTATCGTGAAAATAATAATCAATAAAATGACAGATTGAATTACACAACATACAGTGAAAGAGAAGATAGGTAATATAATAATAGAAGTAACAGAAATCAATAGCAATAAAATCGAAATAACTAAAAAAATATTCAAAGTAATAATACTTAACAAGAGTTTTATGGGCCAAAATAAGCTAATTTCCCGGTATATAATGTAATCGATATTTATCTATTTTAGCCAATTTACCCCACTTAACCTGAATTACAACATTAATAATTTTAAGAATTGAGTCCGAATACAATTCCAATGGCTTAAAACACTCCCCCTACCCAAAGACAACCTCCTTAATAAGGTAGTTAATATAATTAAGAATATCCTAATTAAACTTATTAATATCAGAATCCACAATAATACATATATCAATAGCCCTAAACACAACCAATTTAATATAATATAAGACCTCAACCACAAATATAATAACAATAAGAAATTAATGGATTTTAGTAAGTTCAATTTAAACGATCACAACCAATTTAATAACCAATTATACAATAAATAACATCAATAGAAGTCTAAACTAGATAAAGTATGGATAGCACTTAGGCTAAATTTGATTTAATGCATGATCTTGTTGATTTATTTTTTGGAAATTCAGACATCGAAATAAAATTTACTAATCCATAACAACACATTGTTCAAAACATTGAAGACATTAGGAAGAAATACTGTCAATTAAATTTAAAAATTAACTATGATTCATAATCAGAAGAAAATAGATTAGCTGCTCTAAGAATATATTAATTTAAAGGTTAATAAGACAATAGTATTACATAATTAGATTAAATGATTTATATTCATTCACAACTGCTTGAAGATTATTATAATAAGGCTGAATAATAAAAATTAATAATATTAATAAATTTTTAAGGTTACCAATATAAAATAGATCCACAATATCCTCAGTTTGAAGATGCAGCTAAATTATTTTTTTTGAATTTTAAAGCTACTTTAGATAAAAATGTTGTTCTGTTTTACTAATGTAAATCAAATTTAGAAGCAACTGCAAAGTCTAAAGTCCTAAATCATCAAAGAATTGAAAAAAACCTTTAAACTGAACTGAAGTGTAAGAAAGTTGCTCTATTCGCTACATCTGCTATATCCCTTGATATTTTTGATCATTGTGCACCTTTACAATCATAAGCTGAAAATATTAAAAACTATGCAGCATAAGTCATATTCATAGCTTAAAATAATTCTGTTGATAATGTGAATGGATTACAAATAAAATTTAATAATTTTATAAATGATTCTTAAAATATTAAAACTATAAGGGAAGAATTTGAGATAATATTTTCTTTAGCACCAGATTAAAATGAAGTTGATTAAAATTTATTAATACTTCAAGAATCAGAATAAAATGTAGAAATAATTACTACAACTCCTTAAATTAATATTTAGATAGGGAAATACTTAGTTTCAGTACTCATTATGATGTGGATTGAAGGATATTAATAAGAAACTGTTATTGCCCCAAGAATTAAACAATTAAAAGCTAAAATTGAATAAATTTATCTTCCAAATATAGTAATAACAGTAAAAGATGAAAATCAAATCAAAGTTTGGTAAGATTTTCTATGTTCCAAATATGAAAATAAAAATAATAATAAAGAATGCCAAACAAAAAATTTAAGTTAAAATAAAATGATTATTGAATTGAGTGGAGATTAAGATTCTATTTTAAAAAAGAAAACTGATATCGAGAATGATCTTGAAACATACAAAAATGTCATTATAATACTCAATGGAATGGTTCCAAAGAATCTACTTCAATAATTGTAAAATAAATAATATAATAAATTATTTAAAAAAACATTTAGTCAAATAAGTTAAGAATTTGGAGAAGCGTTGATCAGAATCACAGATGTTAATGCTTAAAATCAATCTATTTATTTCTAAGCAATTTTTAATTCAGATATTTTTAGTGAAGAAAACATAGAAGAAGCTCTTAAATAAGATTTTATTGATAAACTAGCAATATACGATTAAAAGTTTGATTATGATGAATTGCTCAAATTCCTCCTTCTCAAAGATTATTAATTTTAAGAACAATTTTAAGTAATTGTAAAATAAACAAAAAATGATATTATTATTGTAGGAATGTAAAATAACATAGATGAAATTAAATCATTTGTAAGTTAAATTGATAAAAAGAAACAATAATCACAATAAAGCCACACCTTTGAAGTACCAAATAGATTGATTTTAAATAAATTAAAATCATTTCATTAAGATAATAAATTAGAATTAGAAGATGGAGCTTAGATTGTATTCACTTAAGATAGTAAAATTGTTTTAACTTAAGAAAAATAAAAATTATAAAAAGCTATATCTACTATTCATAAAATCATGTCTGACTTAGATAGCTTATTAATAGTATCTCCTAGTGGGATGAGTGAAAGAGAGGTTGGTTATATTTTCAAAAAGCTTCAACCTACTGTTTCTAATTTAGAAAAAAAGCATCCCATTATTATAGATTTCTCCTCAACTTCTTAATCATAATTAAAATCAAAGAAATCTATTGCCTAATCCATTAATTATAGTAATAAAGAATTATCCATAGTTTTTGCTGATATTTCAAAAATTGAATGTGATGCTATTGTTAATTCTTGTAATAATAAAATGTCATTTGGAGATCCTAATGTTTTGAGTGGTGTAGCTTAAAGTATTTTTGAAATGGCAGGTACATAATATGCATCATTCTGCCATGATTATATATGTAGATATACAGAACTTAAAGTTGGATAAGTATTGATTTATGAAATGCCTTAAGGTAGATAGATTAACTATATATTGAATGTTGCAACTCCAATCTATTAAACTGGTAACTAAACAAAAAAAGATTTATAAGATATCCAAAAAAATATTGTCTCAATATTTAAAGAAGCAGATTAATTACAACTTAATAGTATAGCATTACCAATTTTAGGTGGAGGGGCTTGTGGATACAGTTTCTATGACGCTGCTACTACAGTAATCAATGAAATAATTAATTTACTGTTTTCTAATTAATATTCACTAAAAATTGTTTATTTAACAGAAATGCATGAAACAAGAGTGACTACACTTACTGATATTATGAAGTCATTAGTAGATCCACCAAAAGCAATAAGATAAATTAAATTTTAATGGTAATGGTAAGATGGAGGATCATTTAAAGATTATGATGATGAAGACATAAATAAATAAATTGATGAAGGATATGAATAATTTTAAAAACTAGGAACTAAAACAACAATTAAATTGAAATTTCCTTATTCAAAATAACCAGGAACTCATACAGTAAATTTATAATCAGGAATAATTAAGGATAATAATTTAAATACTGAGTTAACAATAATTGAAAAAACCATCCTCAATACAAAGAGATTCTACATTAATAATGAATAAGTAGATGATTAGTTAAATGAATATTTAACACTTCAACAATTGAATAGACTCAATTAATTCTCTATTTTTTATAAAAGACATATTGTTATTTTCTCCTCTGAAGGAAACTATTAAATCAATGAAGAAACCTAATTCAAAAGATAAATCTAAGGCATTTAATATAAAAAAGGAAATAGCTAAGCATAATAAATAAATATACTCTAAGGGAAAAAAGTTTAAATCTAAAATTTTAAGTTTGAAAAATTTTCATTATAAAAATAGAACACATAGTAAATGACAGTTTAATCATTTGATGGAAATTTAAATAAAGAAATTTTAGAATCTTTAAAAGTAGAAATTAAAAAAGCTATTATTGAACATAAATTAACTGTGCCTAATTTATCTATATAAGATCTAACTCGATTTGAAGATTTTATTAAATCATAGGCAGTCAAAGTAATTGGATAAGTATAAAGTGGAAATACAATAACAATTGAAATCTTTAAAAATAAATAAGTTAAAATTATTTAACATATTGATTCAATTAAAAATAGCATAAAATAATATCCTATCGAATGGTCTTAATAAAATTCAAATTACTATAAAGTGCTTTTATAATAGTCAAGCAATGAATATATTAAAATAGCTAATCAGTTTAAACTCACAGAATAAGGAACAATCTATTAAATTTATAGAATTTAAAATAAAGCTCTATGGGATAACTATATTAGTGAAAAAAACAAATTAATAGATATATATAAATAATAAGGATAACATTTAAAACCTTTAGAGCAAGAAAGATATCTATGGCATGGGGTCAGAGGATCCCATCCAAACGTAGTTTACTCTGGTTTAAAAGAGGCATTTGATTAAACATATAGCAACGTATTATTTAATATTTATTTAGATTGGAATGTGGGGGCCAGGTATCTATTTTGCAGAAAATGCATCATATTCAAGACATTATTCATATAAATTGACATCTTAAGATGATCCAAATAATGCTGGTAGATTAGTATTTTTATGTTGCTTGATTACAACAGGAAGGGTAGAGGTTAAACAACCTGATTAAAATATTAAAAGACCAAGCCAAGGATATGATTGTGTTTCTGGTTTTACAAATGGAAGTAATGTTTACATCTTATATTCCATGGATATAAGAAGAGCATATCCTGCTTATGAAATAATTTATACATGAATCAATAATAAATTATATTTCAATGATCTGATTTAATATTAGATTTATATATAATAATCGATTAACTTCAAATATAATTATTATTTCCTCCATTTTAGCTTACACATTTAAATTATTTACTTACTATTTATATTTATGGTATTGAAATTTTGATATCTCTTTTTTTAGGATGATTTTCTTTAAAATCTGTTTTTGTCTTCCCAGCTCTACTATTAACATACTTCTTAACATATCAAAAGGAATTTAAAATACTAGTTAATCATCAGCCTTTTTAATCAATATCTTTTATTTTTAATGCATAAGAAAAATTGAGGATAATAGGGTTTTTTAGGA
>JMSD01000058.1:228680-251412 GCA_000715435.1 Paramecium caudatum | reverse complement strand
TATATATTTTCAAATCATTCAATTTCACTAATAGTATTACTTTCATAGTCCCAATTTTGAAGCAGCTCAAATAAAGTTTCCAAACATCCCTCTTCATCATTCTGAATTGAACAAGCGATCTTATTAAATATCTCAATGATCTGATATTGGTTGATTTTCTATAGGATAATTAACTTGATCTTTATGGATAATTAATCAAAACTTAAAAATAGTTAAACGATCATTTTCAGAAATTATTGGGCATTATTTAGAAGACTTTAATACAATATAATAATACATTATTGCTATTATCTCCATTATATTCAATCTGATAAATAATATTTCTAAATATTCGCTATCTAACTTCTAATGAAAAATTAAGCTTCGAATTAAGTAAAAATATTCCTCAACAACTTATTATTAAAGTGGATTTCTTCCTTTTATATATGAATTCAAATAAGGAATGAAATATTACAGGCAATTTTCAACCAAATTTTATGAATTATAAAAGAGAATATTATTAAACAGTTTATAGATTTTTTAAAGTAAAATATGATCTTAATTTTCATTTTCAAGATAAAAAAGCATATTTTAAATAATGCCAATATTAATTAAATGTTACTCTGTTAAATAGTCTTCACATTTATTAGAAGTAAAATTAATAAATATTGAAAAATAAATTTTTGGAAACTTATTATTTTTTAGAATTGTTTTCCAAACATTTTTTGTTAATGTTAAAGTTGTTGAAACTTAATAATTTGATAAATGAAACAATAATTCTAACACCATATTATACAATTAATCTTCTAATTCAGTTTGTTCTATTAATTGGGCACATTATTAAATCATTTTTATGGACTAAATTAAGAATATTTTTACACTTTAATTATAGGACTCAATCATTTCTATACTAGGTTATTTAAATAATAATTATTCTAATTAAATTACTGTTTTCCATGAAAAACTACACATATTTTTTGTATAGATATAATACCAAATCTTAAAATAACTTGAATTAATAAGTGTTTTTTTAGTGTCAATTACATAGGGATTTTCTGAGTCCAATATTATATTTATCAATATTTGACTAATCTACAATTATATTCATAAATACATTCTCAAATACAAGTGACCACTTCTCAAAATTATTTAGATATAGTTTTTCTTTTTAAACTATTCTTCCTAAAATATCATCAAGAAGGATACTCAAAATACCACATTAAAATAAAGAAGGCACTATCTTTTGTCCATTTAAGTAAGTAAAATTTATTATTATAACTAATACTTGATTAAGGCAATCAAGTCGAGCAGGCTGAATATTATATTCCCTTGGAACATCTCCTAAGCGCATCAAATCAATAAATAAAAATTTTTTCTATGTTGTAATTTATTAAGTGAACTAATGTAGGAGTTGTAAATCGTTTTCATTTAGACCTTAATTCATCATTATATTTATTAATTTCACAAATGAATCACTATAACTTTTGAGTTATTTAGCTAATTGTTTAAAGTCTTCTTCCATATATGATTGCTAAATAAATTACATCATTTCCTCTGGGGTATATTATTATTATTAAGGTTCATTTGCAACTTAAAGAATGATTCTTTTACGTTAAAACACTTCCTCTCTTTACTATTTTCTAATCAATACTACAAAGTCTTCCCTCTTTTTTTAAAGTAAATTATTCGAAAACATTTTATAGAAATTATACAAATATTTTTACAATATTATCATCAAGTTCATGTTAATAATAATAATAATGGAAAGATAATATCAAAAAAATAATTTCTAATTCAGGAACAAAAGAAATCTAATTCAGAATAGTATTCTTCTTTTCTGACAAATACTATATCGACCCTATAAAACAAACCATAATTAAATTATTTATTATTAATGAAACAACTTTTTAAATATTCACTGAGCCTAGGTCTTGTTGGATTTGCATATGATGAATACAACGAAAGGTATTAAAATGTTATAATTTAGTAAAATTATTACAAGAAATTTGAGAACTATTAGATGTGGATTAAATATATTGTATTAATACAAAATAAAGTTTGACGCAGAAAATGCTAATGAAGTACACGAAGCAGTAGCCAAAGAAATTTATGAAACATGCATTAGGAATGATGGTTTATATGTAAAATTTGGACAAGGAATAGCAGCATCAGAACATTTATTGCCTCCTCCTTATTTTAAGTGGATGAGTTTATTATAAGATAAAGCAAAGGCTGTTTCTTTTGAAAGAGTTCAATAAATTATTAAAGAAGACACAGGCAAAACTATTGAAGATTTATTTGAAAATTTTCAGAGCATCCCAATTGCCTCAGCAAGTATAGCCTAGGTTCATAAAGCATAATTAAAAAATGGAGAGATTGTTGCTGTCAAAATATAAAAACCAAATATTAGAAAACAATTTACAAGCGATATGATGATGCATCATTTAATTTGTGCAGTATTGTAATATGCTTTTGATTTACCATTACTTTAATTTTAGGAATCAATTTAAGAAAATTTAAAAAAAGAAATAGATTTTAGAATTGAGTTTGAGAATGGGGAAATTAGTAGAAAAGCACTTAATATAATTGGAAGAAAAGATGTTCACATTCCTAAATTCTATTCAGAATTAAATAACGAAAGAATGTTAGTTTCAGAATGGATTGATGGTGTTAAAATTACACATTTGGATGAGATTAAAAAATTAGGATTTTAACCTAGTTAAATAATGGATACTGTAATAAGTACATTTGCAGAATAAATATTCATTTCTGGATTTGTTCATTGTGACCCACATCCTGGTAATATATTTGTGAGACCTAAACCAGGCAATCCAAAATAATATGAAGTTGTTTTATTAGATTTTGGATTATGTATATCATTAGAAAATCAGTTTAGATTAGATTATTCAAAATTTTGGACAGCAATATTTCTATAAGATTATAAAACAATAAAATAGATTGTTACAAAATGGGGAATAGGAAATGAAGAAATGTTTGCATCTATGTAATTAATGAAACCATATTAAATGAAATAACCCGTTCATTGTCATTAAGTAACAAAAGAAGATGTTATGAAATTATAATTAAAAATGAAGGACGATATTAAGGAAATGATGAAATAAACAGATCTATTTCCAAAAGATCTTTTATTTGTTAATAGAAATATGAATTTAGTTCGATCTGTAAATAAAAGATGTGGTAGCCTTGTAAATAGAGTAAACATTATGGCTCGATTTGCATAATAAGGTACTCAATAAACTAATGATATACTTGATTCATAAAAATACAATAAAAAGTACCACTCAAGCTTAATATTTGAAATTAAATTATGGATTGCTGGAGTAGTATACAATGTTTTTTCTTGGTGGTTAAAGTGGAAAAAAAATTAGAAGGTTGAAGATTTTTTGGAGTAAAAACAAGGTGAAATTTTTAAAGGAATGCATGAACAATATGGATTCAAAACCCCAGATGAAAAGACTTTTGATGCCTGAATTACTGATAGTTATGTATATCTCATATTAAATGTGATTGTTCAGTTTATAAAATTTAGTTTGAGTCATTTTCATCAGCAAAGAATACCTTTTTCAGTTTTTTCGAAATATTTGTTACTTTTTTTTCACTCTTAATTTTTATTGTTTATGCATTTTTTATTGTATTCTCATAAGTCTATTACAAAATTTTCAAATCTTCATTAGACATTGTTTAAATCAATTCTGCATAACCAAAAAATAATTTTTTCTTCATTCTCTCTTATATTGTTCCAAATCTATTTCTTTTATTTCCACATGTTTTAGTCATGCATAATCTACATATAGCAGCAATAAGTATAAGAGGTGCAAATATAGCAAGAAAAAGTGTTATAGACATTTAATTAAATAATTATTTATTATGGCTGGAAACTTTTTTAAAGGTACTTCAACAGATTAAGATTCTCGTTTTGGTGATAAGGATCGTAAACTAATTATGAATAAATAATGGCCTGAAGTATTTAATCGTAAAATAAATATGAAAAATGTATTAAATATTATGTATAAAGATTGATTTAACAGTGATTAAGCCATGGATTGAAAAGAAAGTTTTATAATATATTGGAATAGAAGATGAAGTAGTTTAAAGATAAATAATTAATTACTTAGAACAATAAAATGAGGATGTAAGAGGTCCTGATCCAAAAGTATTAAGTATTTAAATTATGGGATATTTTGAAAAAAATACTTATCCTTTTATGATTGAATTATGGAATCTTTTACTTGATGCAGAAGGATAAGACACAGGAATTGTAATTTTATTTATTCATTTTTAAGCCTAATATATTATTAGATGGAAAAAGATTAGAATATGAAGAAAAGAAAAAAGAATTATAAAGATTGTTAGATAGACAAAAATAATTATATGCAGCTATAGATTTTGCAGAAAAGAAAAGAAAAAAAGTTAAAACTGAGCAATAGTGAAAATAAATTAATTTTGATGCATATCAATAGTATTAAATTAATCAGATTTCTAATAAATCTTTTAAAGTATAATGTTTAACAATTTAATTTGCTTACTATTAAGATTAAAGCAAATTCTTTTTTTAGTTTGATATCAAAAATGCACTTTAAATACGATTTATTTATGTGTTATTATTTTATTATATAGGGTATTCTATTTTCTTTTAATATGGAAAAATAGGCTCTGGATTCTTAAATTAATTTTATTTTTCATCTTTTATGTCTGAATTCATTTTATCATCAATAACATGATCCTTATCACCTTTAAGGTCAAATATTGTAAATTTTCTACCTTCTTATTTATTAGATAAAAAAGATTGTTTTGGTTAACTTGCTAAATTTTTTAAAGAGTATGATCTAGCTTGAGAAGATAATGGTCTTATTTACATTAACATATGTTTTTTCTAATTTTACTTATTAAAATTATCATTCTCATCAATTAAAGATTACTAATTTTATTTTTACAATATTTTATCATCTAAATATAATTCTATTTAGTTTTATTAAATTTTTAATATTCTTGCAGAGTGGTGTGGTTCATCATAACACACTTACTATTTTTTAATCTTTTAATCTAACTCTCCTTTTGATTTATTAATTGATTTATTTTATATTCCTTAGTTTTATTATTAATCTTTTTCAATTTTCTCTACTTTTTCTTCATTTTCTAATAATAATTATTCTTATTTAACTAATGCATAATATTAATCAGCTTTATTTTAAATTCCTTTAAGTTTCATTTGTTAAGGAGAACAATTTACCCCTTAAGATTGTTAGAACATTTTTTTCATTTTCATTTATTTTTCGGCTTCCAATGTTGAATTTGTACTACTTATATTTGATGTTTAAGGACGTTGCTTTCTTTTTTCAAATTAATAAGGATTATCATCTGATGTTGAGTTTATTTACCTGTTTATATTTTTAATGTTACTGAAAGACTGTCACTTAATTCTTGATTTAGATACTCTTAGATTCAAAGTATTCATTTAAGGCTTCACTAATAGTAGGTCTTTAAACAGGGATCTTTTCTAAAAGTTACCATACAAATTAAGTCAAACCTCAATTATAAAAATATATTACGTTATGAATATTGAGGAGGTATTGGTTTAGGAGATTTATTTACAATATTATATCCTAATGTAATTAAATTTTCTCCTTAAAATGGCAATTCTAATGCACATAAATAATATAAAACACATCCTAATGCCCAAATATCAACTTTTTAATCATATGGTTAATGTTAAACCAATTCTGGTGCCAAATATAATGGAGTTCCTACTCTTGTACCATGTAATGCAACATCTGATGTGAATATTTTAGAAACACCTAAATCACCTAATTTAACTTATTTATCTCTTGATAAAAATATATTTAATGCTTTAATATCTCTATGAATAATGTTATTTTAATGAATATGTTAAAGAGCATTGCATAACTCTTTACTCATTTTCCAAATAATTTCTTCAGAAATATATTGATAATTTTCTTTTTACTCTTTTAAATACTAACATGTATAATAATAGATTTACTTTCTATAAATCACCACCTTCAGCATACTCCATTACAATACATAAATAGTTTTCTTCAATGAAACTCATGTAATACATTATTATGTTAGGATGTTTCAGAGATCTTAACAATTTTGCTTCCTTAAGTGCTTCATTCTAATTTTTTATGTGAGTAAGGTTTATTTTCTTTAAAACATATAGATTGTTATCCAAATTTGATTTAACCTTATAAACTACTCCATATGAACCTTTTCCCAATTCACTTAATATACTAAAATTGTTCAGTGTATGATCACGAAATTCATTTTTTCCTGTTGTTGGTCTTTTCATTATTTTAATGTTTAAATAATATTTCGAAGAGTATTAAACTCGATTACGTACATTTACATTTGAAACATGGCCATTTAAAGAAGGTTTAAAACCACCTAAACTTGCTTAAATGGGGTATTACTGTAAAGAAGGTTATTTATTTTGTGTGGCTTGTAATTGTAAATTTATTATTGATGATTTACTTATGCCAAGTGATTTGATTTTATAAAAAGCATTAAATACCCATGATAGAAATTGTCCAGAAACAATAATAAAATTCAAAATTACTTCTGAATTTATGCATTCTTATGGACTTGCATATTATGAAGAATGCTTATCAACTTGGAAAGAAGCAATACCAATTAAAAATACTTATCTTGATAAAGTACCAAAAGAATACCATTACTTAGTATAAGAAACATGCAAAATTTTAGCAATATTTGGTTGGCGCAAATAAAGCCAATTTTTAGTGTGCAAATATTGTGGTAGAGAATGTGAATTATAAAATGATCAATTTGATGTTTTTAATGAACATAGATACTTCTGCAAATGGGCTAATGAAAGATCAGATTAGAAGTATGGTTACATGATCGTATTGTCATAATTAATGGATTAAAGTGTTGAAGTTTAACAAAAAGATACTGAATATGGTACTGTCAGACAAACTATTTAATAACAGACAGAAGAGATTGTTAAAATTAGTATTTAAAGAAATTAAGAACTTTAAAATATTAAAGAAAATATATCACCAATAAAAGAATTATTAGCAAAAAGAAAAAGATTTGATATTGCTGAATGTGAAAAAGAAAGATTGGAATTTGAGGCGGAATTATAAAAAAAAGTTAAATTATAAAAAGATTAATTAGAAATATAAAGACAAGAATAACTTAAAGCTTTATATTAAAATGATCACGATGATGAAGAAGAAAATAATGATGAATAGGATGATAACCAATAAAATCCATTATAAATGAATATTGAAATTGATTAAAAATAAAATGATGATGATAATAAGTCTGATGATGGAGAACTTGAGAATTAAGTTCCTATATAAAATATTTAAATAGATTATATTGAAAGACTATCTTTTGATGATGGACCTATGTAAGAAGAAAACATAAAAATATTCTAATAAAACTAATAAAACAATCAATAATAGATTGATCGATAAATTTAAAATAAGCAAGATATTGATGAAAAAGATAAAGAAGTAAATTAATTGTAAATTTAAGAAGCAACTAATGGTGAGGATATCACTGAATAACAATAAGAATAAATTAATACTGAAATGGTTGATTAAATATAAGAAAATAACAATTAAGATCAATAAGTTAATCAAGAAGAAGAATAATAAAATATAATTGATGAATAATAAAATATTGAACCGGTTGATGAGAAAAATAAATTAGACAGAGAAAAAGAAGAGTAAGAACCAGAAAAAGATGAAAAAGAAAAATAGGAAATTCAAATATAATAATCAGATGTATAGGTACAATAAGAAGAATTTAATTAAATAGAAAACGCAATTCAAAAATAAAACGATAATGACAATGAGATAATTGAATAATAATAAATGCAAATAGAAAATAATGAAATTAAAGAGTAGTGTTAGAGAAATGATGAAATAATAAAAAATGATGATTAGAAAATAGAAGAATAGAAAATTGAGTTAATTAATAATTAAGAAATTGTCAATTTATCAAATATTAATGAGGAATAATAAAATGATAACCCAAATGAAATTAATTAGATAAATTAGGTATAATATATATAATAAGTTGAATCTGAAAATTAAGTTAACTAAATAGAAAATGATTTAATATTATAACAAAATCAATAAACAGAAGAATAAAAATAATAAATAAATACAATAATAAATCTTGAAGAAATAGTGTAGTAATAGTAGGAATAGTAAGATATAAATTTTTCAAATAGTAATTCAGAATCTCCATAATAATAAGAATTATGAAATGTATAAAATAATTGTAATGTGGTTATCTATATAAAATTCAAGCTTTCAATTAAAATTAGTTTGATTTCTTTTTTCTTTCAGGTAATTCATCATTAAATGAGAGTGATTCTTAATAAATCATATTTTAAAGTATTTCTTTAGTTGGTTCAAAATTATCCCAAGTCCAATCAAATGCTTTAGCACTAAGTGGTTCTTCTTCAGGATTATGTAATTCTTCAAAATATGGATGAGTTAAACATTATTCTACACTATATCTTTATTCTGGATTAAAAGTAATCATTTTTCCTAATAAATCTAATGCTTTATTATTAGCCTATATATAAATAAATATATATACTTTAGGAAATAAAGTTTCCCACTTTTATTTAGATCTTTTAGGAAGACTTTTAATATATTTGATTGCATTATTATTTCCAATATACTTCATATCATCAGCTGTAGGTGTACCCAATACAGCAATAATTCTTTAAACTTAATCTAAATAATTTTCTCCTGGAAATAGTGGTGTTCTACCTAAAAGTTCAGCCAAGATACATCCAACAGAATAAATATCAACAGCTTTACTATATTCTGATGCATTAAGAATAACTTCTGGTGCTCTATACCAACGTGTAACAACATATCTAAATATATATAATTATACTCTGTTTTAAAATCTTCTTCATTTTCATATCCTCTGGCTAATCCTAGATCACAAATTTTTAAATCACAATTCTTATTAACTAATATGTTTCCTGGTTTAAGATCTCTATGTATGACATTTGCTGAATGCATATAAAGTAAACCACGTAATATTTAATATACAAAATATTGTATATGTTCATCTGTTAGTTCTTAACGAGAATAGATTACTCGATGAAGATCAGTTTCCATAAATTCTGTAACGATATAAATATCATTAAATCCTGTTTTTGCTTCTGGTTTTTATACATCTAATAAAGAAATGATATTCTCATGCTTAAAGAATTCTAATAGATGGTATTTTAAATAGTTTACTCAATAATTTGATTTCTCTAACTATCCTCTTTCCATCAATTAAGTCATCAAAAGCATTAGCAACCTAAAGTAAATTTAATTTCTAACCTTTTTTATAGCAACCTTTGTTCCAGTTCTTTTATTTTAAGCAGAACAGACTACTCCATATGCTCCATGTCCAATTTACTTTATATACTCATATTTTTAGTCTACAACAAATGTTTAACCTGCATATCAAATAATATTCACTTACCTCCACATTGGAATGAATGACGACCTTTAGGTACTGTCTAGTTTTTGGGATCTGGATTCATATTTTTATTTTAATTAAAAAATGGGATTATGTTATAGTGTGATTGATAAAGAAGAATAAGAAGATAAATTATAAACTATTCCAATCATAGAGTAATCAGTTGAAAAAGTACAAAAATAATCATATCAATTGACTGATTTTAAATTCTTAAGAGTATATAAAAATAAAAATAAATAGATTTTAGGAATGGGAGTATTTGGAAAAGTCATGTTAGGTGAACATAATGATTCTAAGTAATTATTTGCCATTAAAATAATTGATAAAAATAGAATACAAGATTAATCATTTTTAAGTTCAGAATAAGCTATTCTATAATAATCATAGAATCCATTCATTATTAAATTGTATTTTGCATTTGAAAATGAACATTCATTATATTTAGGAACAGAATTTGTTAATGGTGGTGAATTATTCATACATTTAAAATAAAATGTACAATTTTCAGAAGAAAGAACAAGATTTTATACTGCTGAACTTATATTAGCATTATAATATTTACATTAAAATGGAGTAATTTATAGAGATTTAAAACCTGAAAATATTCTTTTAGATTAATTAGGACATATTAAATTAACAGATTTTGGATTATCTAAGTTTAAATTTAAAGATGTAACATATACTACATGTGGTACACCAGAATATGTTGCACCTGAAATACTTTTGTAAATAGGTTATAATGAATCAGTTGATTGGTATTCATTGGTAAATTATTATTATATTAAATATAGGGAATTCTAATACATGAAATGTTAAGTGGATAACCACCATTTTATTCAAAAGATAAATCTATGATGATTGAGAAAAGACTATCATAACCAATAGAGTTTCCAAGATATTTTAGTGCAAAAGCATGTGATTTAATTAGACAATTAACAGAAGTTGAGGTTCATAGTAGAGAGTTTCATTAAGGTTTCCAAACGTTTAGGGTGTAGAGGAGCTGATGAAATCATGAAGCATTCCTTCTTTGAAGAGATCGATTTTGACATGATCATGAAACGATAGATTGAACCCCCATATAGACCATTATTATAAGGAAGATTAGATTTAAGATACTTTGATCCGGTAAGTATAGCAAATACTATACATAGCGATTCTTGGAGTTACCAATTGAATTTTGAGTAAGAATTAAAATATTAAATAATTAATATGGATATTATTAATCCTATTCCATTACCATAAGAATATCCTATTCCAGATGATCTTCATTTCAATTTAAGAAATAAATTATTGAATGCTTTAAAAACAAACTTACATGAATAAACTAATAATAGTATAGTATTATTAAGAGGTGCTAATACAATTGATAAACATGATGATGGTATATATAAATTATATTATAGATTAAACATATAGAGTAGAATAAGAAAGTAATTTTCATTACTTATTTGGATGTGATTTACTTGATTGTTATGGTGTATTAGAAGTTGATACAGGTAAAGTATTATTATTTGTGCCTAAATATCCTGATTCATATAAAATGTGGATGGTTGTATATAGTAATGAAGAAATAAAATAAAAATATAAAGTTGATGAAGTTTTATATTTAGAAGAATTAGAATAATGGTTATTTAAACGATAACCATCTTTAATTTATATTTATAAAGGTATTGATTCAGATTCTAAATTAATACTTTCATTTCCTGATTTTCCATATTTAAATAAATATAAATTAGATTATGATGAATTATTTTGGATATTAAATGAATGTAGAGTAAAAAAGACATAATAAGAAATAGATATAATGAGATATATTGCTAAATTAAGTAGTGAAGCACATGAAAATGTAATGCGTAGAATTAGAACAGGAAATAAAGAATATTAAATGGAAGCATTATTTAAATATCATACATTTGTTAATAGTGGATGTAGATTTGCACCATATGAATGTATATGTGCATCAGGTACTGGAGGTGCTACATTACATTATATTGAAAATGATAAAACAATATAAGATAATTAATTAATTTTAACTGATATGGGTGGAAAATATCATGGATATTGTAGTGATATAACAGTTACATTTCCTAGTAATGGTAAATTTAATGAAAAATAATCAATTATTTATAATGCTGTATTAGATGCATAATAAACAGTATTTAAATCATTAAAAATTGGTATAAATTGGGGTGATATGCATATGTTAGCAGAAAGAGTAATGACATAACATTTACTTAATGCTGGTATATTAATTGGAAATATTGATGAATTAATGTAAAATAGAATAGGAAAAATATTCTTTTGTCATGGATTAGGACATTTACTTGGTTTAAGAACACATGATGTTGGTGGATATAATAAAGGATGTCCACCTAGAATACCTGGTACTATAATATTAATATTAAAGAATTATAATCATTAAGATTTAGAAGAGATATAGAAGTAGGATTAGTATTTACAAATGAACCAGGATTATATTTTGTTGATTTTATCATAGAAGAAGCTTATAAAGATGAAACAAAAGCTAAATATTTAAATAAAGAGAAAATAGCAGAATTTATGGAAGTTGGTGGTGTAAGATTAGAAGATGATATTGTTATGAATGTAGATGGTCCAGAAATATTAAATAATGTACCAAGAAGTATAGCATAAGTAGAAGCATGTATGAGAGGAGAAGATTGGAGATTGATTTAATGATCATTATATTTATGAATTAACATCATTTAAGAACTGATATAAATTATTCACCATATTATGAATCAGCTTCTCTTATTAAGCTAAGAAAAAGTGAATATGCTAGTTAATAGAGATTAAGTAATAAACCATTACGTAGAAATAATATGGTGTTACCATCTATAGAAAATAGTACATTAGAAGATATTTCAATGCATTTCAGTAAAAGAAATACATAAAGTAAATCACCATCTAAGAAACTTGATGAGTTATATATTAATAAATAGTAGTTAGAATTCATTTAGTAAAGTTTTTTAGAATTAGAGTAATCAAAAATGAGTATAACACTTAGAGATATGAGTCATATCAAAAATAAATTTAATTGTCATCAAAGAATTATAGCAAATAAAGAATAATAAACACTTAGAAATTTAGAAAGATAAATGGGTAGTAATTTAGAAGATTATTCAAATCTTATTTACTAACAATAAATTCCAACAACTAATAAAAATAAAATTGAATCAAATATTGCATTTTTTGAAGAAATACTTAATGCATATTCATATGCTATACCTAGTAGAAGAGAATCATCATAAATATCAGTAATAAGAGATATATTATATGTATATGGTGGTATGAGTGGTGCAGGATTAACAACTGATTTATGGTCATATGATATAAGTATTAAAATAATATATAAATAGAAAAATAAGAATGGTAATTACATTAAGCAGATATAGATTTAAAAATAACAAGTCATTCTATGATAGCATGGAAACATTATTTAGTAATATTTGGTGGTAGTGGATATTATGATCATAAAATGAAAATAAGATAAGTATATTCTACATTAGCATTTTATAATACATAAACTAATTAATGGTAATTATCATTAGAATCAATTGAACCTAGAAGAGAACATAAAGTTGCATTATATTTAGGAAAATATATGATTATAACTGGTGGTTTAGATTCAGGTGAATAATTATTAAATGATACATTAATGTATTCATTAGATTCTAGAAGATGGATGGGAACTAAAATATATTTTGATGAAGGTATAGCTTAACATGCTATATGTGAAGCATATGATTTTAAACGTAATGTTGATACTATATATCTATTTGGTGGTAAAACTAAAACATTAGGTTCTTTTCCACTTATGAGATTAATATTTTAAGGTTAAGCACCATAAAGTTGGGAAAGAGTTTAAGGAACAGGAATTTCACCTTAAGGTAGATATAATCATACAATGGAATGTTTAAATGATAATCTTATACTTATAGGTGGTAGATCATAAACATTATAAGAATATTAAACAGAAATTATGTTATTTAATTTAATTATAAATTAATGGATGTAAGTAAAAAGATAAGGATTATTAACAAAAAGATGGAGTCATTGTAGTTGTATATATACAACTAATATAATATGTTTTGGTGGAATAGGTGAATCAACATATTTACCACCTAATGTATATTCAATAGAAACAGATTAATTTAAAATTAAAAATAAAATGGTTGTTATAAAAAGATTATCAACAATAGCAGAAGAAAAAGCAATGTCAAATGGAGATGTAAAAAAAATACCTAGAACATGTAAATTAGAAAAATTTAGAAAAGCATAAAGATTATATGAAAGAGTAACAACATTTTTACCATTACCTCATTTAAAAACACCAAAAATGAGATATGATCTATTGATACATTTTGTAAAAAAAGTTCTTCATTAATTGAATTTAATATATTGATAATATAAATATATTTTCAAATCTTTTAAATTCCATGTACACCACTTTCTATAAATCCAGCATTTGTCATTTAAATAAATTTAACATTTTATTACAATTCATTAATTGTTTTTGCACCACAATAACTCATACCAGATTAAATACCTCTTTTAAATTAATTTAATACAACTTATACTGGCTAATAAATATAAATATATATATACTCCTGCAAATGGAATATATCCTTCTACTCCTTCAGGTGCAAAACCAATACTAGATGGTTCATCTTTTCCTGTTCTTTATGCTTTTGCAACATTTGCACCATATCCTGCCATTCCTCTATATACTTTCATAATTCTTCCTTCTCTATAAATTTCTTTAGATGGTGATTCTTAACAACCTGCTAACAATCTTCCTAACATTATACAATCAGCACCAACTGCTAATGCTTTACACATATTTCCACTATTTTTATTACCACCATCTGATATTAATGGTATATGATATTCTTTACATACAGGTGCTACATCCATTAATGCTGTAAATTATGGTACACCACAACCAGATACTACTCTTGTTATACATATAGATCCATTTCCAATACCACATCTAATACCATCAGCACCTGCTTATATTAATCTTTTTGCACCATCACCACTAGCTATAGAACCAGCTATTATATCAACAGATAATTCTTTTTTTAATTATTCAACAGTACGAATAGCTAAATCTGAATGTCCATTTGCAACATCTAATACAATTACATCACAACCATTATTTACTAATTTTTTTGCTCTACTTATTTCATCATCAGTAGCACCTACTGCACCACCTACTAATAATCTTCCTAATGAATCCATAACTTTTTAATCTGATTACATTTTTAAATCTTTTAGATTTATTAATCCTTTTATATTATTTTTATCATCAACAACTGGTAATTTTTCTAATTTATTATCAATCATTATTTATCTTGCATGTTCTTTACTTACTTATGCTTATTATAAAACAATTAATTTTTCCCGCGGTGTCATCAATTCTTTAACCAATTTTGTTCTAGGTTATTCATAACAATCTCTATTTGTTATTATTCCTAATAATGGTAATGTTCTTAATCTTGGTGAACCTAATTCATCTATTTCTTCTTCATAATCATCATTTGCATTTATCAATTCATCATTTGTTACAAGAAATGTTCTACATTTCCATTCTTCTGCTAATTATCGAACATTATCCAAAGTGTAATTTAAACCAACTACAAATGGTCTATTCTTAATATATGCTTCTGATCTTTTAACTTTTTTAACTTATGCTACTTATTCTTATGCTGTCATAAATCTATGTATCACACCAAGTCCACCATTTGATGCCATACTAATAGCCATATTTGTTTCTGTTACTGTATCCATTGGACTACTCAAGAAAGGACTCTTTAATTTTATGTTAGTGCTGCAAAAAGTTTCAACTATGCAATCATTTCTACTTTCCACTGATGAATGTTATGGTACCATAAGAACATCATCAAATGTCAATGCCACTTGTATTCCATTGCGCCAATTATTACCCAACATATAAATATATTTTTTTAGTTCTCTTCCTCATTGTTTTTAAATGGACTTTAATACGTACATTTTCATATTATTATACACAAGAACAAGCATTTTAATTAATAAAGGAAATCTTTTAATTTAAAAATATAATTAACATCATCAATGGCACAATAGGCAACAGCAGTAGCATATGCAGCCCTCCTTTTGGCTGGATCCAATACCCCATTAACTGTTGAAAATGTTGAAAAACTCACCAAAAAAGTATGCAAATAATTAAATGATTAAGGCAGGAGTCAATGTTCCATCATAGGTTGCTGCCACATTCGTGAGAGCATTCGAAGGCAAGAATATTTTAAGCTTACTCTCCGTTGGAGGAGGAGCCAGCTCTGCCCCAGCTGCTCAACCAACTTAATAAGCTGCCAAACCAGCTGAAGCACCAAAAGCAGTGGAGAAACCAAAAGACCCTGAACCCGAAGAAGATGTTGATATGGGAGGTTTGTTTGATTGAAATCAATTACAAAAGTACATTAAAATATATTTAACTTGCAATTTAAGAGTTATACGACTTTTACAATAGTCATTCATCTTATTTATTCTAACCTTTAAAAACATTAAAGGTTTAATGGTTTCACCCAATAATCAGAAGCACCAGCTTTTAAACATGCAGCTACAATACTCACATCACCATCTGAACTAGCTATCACCACAGGAATATTTTTAAATTATTTTTTTCTAATAACTTATATATATACTCCTTTATGAGCTTCAATAATTCTACGGCTGTAATATCAGATAAATTATCAAGTAAAACAATATTTATATCTTGTCTTATTTGTAATTCATTCATAACTTCAGCCCCATTCTTGCAATAAATAGCATTGTAACAACAAGTATTTATAAAATCAATGTAGTCAACTACTAAAATAAACTATATAAACCTTCTAAATTAGAGGATTAAGCTATGAGAACTGTGATATTTTAATTATTATTCATATTATTATATTTCAGCTGTCATCATTATTTTGTAAACTTTTGTTTCTCTTTTAAAATTTATGGCTAATCATAAGAAAGCATGTTTTCAAATTTTTATTATCCTCATCAAAAAGAATTAAATTTATACTCATATTCTCCTTTTAAAAATTCCTTCAACATGTAGTTCGTAATTAACTATATTTGAATTAAATATTATAATTTAAGATATATTAGAATTCGATACAAAATTCTTTAAATATCATATATTTGGATCTTTGAATCTGATGTAAAATTCTTGTTGATCGTACTATTCCAAGAGTTTTTTTTTATCATAACTCTTTTCTATATGATTAAGAAGCCACTCAAACAAATCTCTTTGAGAACCAAAATCACATAAATAGGCTAATATATATTATTATAATACTTTATAGTAAAGGATGAACAATAATTTCTTATTCTATTACATCCAAACATATATTTCTTTAAATAAATTGTTTTATATATTTTTAAATGTAAGGTTATATTAGGGTTTCATCAAGAAAAGTCAATTCTTATGTTATTCCAGATTAAGGCTCTTGATATTCTTCAACAAACAAAAATATAATTCCTTTCGTATCTTAATTAATAATTCTTGTATCATTATTAGGTAATAAATGAAAATTAGGAGCAGGTTTATTATTTCTTAAAATACCATGCTTAACTTAATTGATTGTAGTTATCAATCTACTAATTGAATAAGCAAAGTCTTATTTAATTGGATGAGGAGGAAGAATAGATCCAACAATGGTCTTCAAGATAGATTTAGGTTCTGCCACTATTCCTTTTTTCAATAATTTTTCTACATAATATTATTACAATGATCTAAATAAATAAAATTATTACGAATGAAATCTCATTATTTGATAAATATTCACATAAGCAGCTAATTTTTTTGTAGGAGAGTAATCTATTATTGCTTTTTATAACTCTTATGTTTCATGAGCCATTTAGAAAAACTCTTTAAAGTTTTAATCTAAAATATCTTCCTAGATCTATTTCTTTTAAACTATTTTCTTTTAAAATTCTCTAAATTTCCTCATTAATTTTTCAACTATTAACATTAAATCTTAAGAATTTCCTGTAAATTTTTAATAGTTATTTGCTGGAATAAATTATAAAAAGATTGGAAATGAATAATAACTTCCTGGTGTAATTTCTTTTTGATTCTCCAAAGGAATAATTAATTATTAATCAAACAATTATTATGAGAATTGTTATATTTCAGTTTAAGTTTTCTTCTCAAAAATAAGTTTTAGATAATTTAAGATTCCTGAACCTAAAACTCCAACATATTCACTAAAATAATTATAATAATTACATTTAATTTACTAATCCATATACTATTTTTCTTAATTATATATTTTCTATCATTTCTGCTATTACTTTAAGACTATTTTCTTCTGGATTTTATTAAGTAACACCTTCTTCAATAGCAGGTCCTAATTACAGTCTTTTAATAGATATTTAATTAGCTAATAATATTTTAATAAATTTACTTTCATTAGGATGATCCTTATAAAATTGATTTATTTTTTCTTCAACACAGGGAATATTGGCTAAATCTTAAATAAATGGTCTCTTATTTGGATCTTTTTGTAGTGTTTTTTCTATAAGCATCTATAAATCTTTATCTACATTTGGATCCATATCATATGGTTTATTTTGAATCATATCAAATACTATTTACATCACATCATGTTAAAATGGACGTTTCATCATAACAAGTTCATAAAGAGCACAACCAAGAGCCCAAATATCTGCTTTTTTACCATAAGGGTCTCCTCTAATAACTTCAGGAGGCATAAAATAAGGAGTTCCCAAAAAGGTTTCTGCAAAATTACCATGTGTTCCTAAAGCTTTAGATATACCAAAGTCTCCTAATTTAATAACTTATTCTAAAATTATGTTATTTCAATCATACCTTTATTAAGAAACATGTTTTATGTTTTAATATCTCTATGTAATATATTTTTAGAATGCATAAAATGAATAGCAATCACTAATTCTGCCATCCATGTTAGAATTTAATCTTTCGATATTCTCTTTCCTTCTCTAACATACTCTGAAATTTTTTCAGTCAATGAACCACCTTCAGCATATTCCATAATAATATTAAGGGAATCATTTTCAGTGAAACTCTCATAATATTTAATAATTGTTGGTGCAGTAAGAACTTTAAGTAAACTTACTTCATTTTCTGCATTTTTCTTTTCCTATTCATTCATAAAAAATGTTGGTATAACCTATATAGTTTATCAATATAAACTTTCATTGCATATAATTCTTGATCTGTACTTTTTCTAACTAACTCAACTGAACCACAAGCGCCTCGTCCTAAATTTCTTACTACTGTATAAAACCCCTTTTCATTTGAATTATTATTCTAATTTCAAAAAAATTTATACATTTCTGGCCTTTGGCTTTTTTCGTGCAAATTCTTACAAGCCTTAAAGTTTTTTAAAGTTCACTGGCTTAACAAGATAATCTTGAGCACCAGCATTAAGACAAGCAGCGACAATTTCTGTTTCACCATCACAACTCATCATTATTACTGGTGTTTCCTTCAACTTCTCAATTCTAATTTATTTAAAAGATGTACGTCTTTATGATTTTTAGTAAATCTAGCCCAGTCATCTCTGGCATTAACAAATCAAGCAGAATCAAATCGAATTCATTCTCATTTTTAAGAAGTTCATCTCTAGCAGACAATCCATTTTCACATGCAATCACTTAAAAACCACATAGCTGAAGTAAATCAATAATTGCCACCCCTATAATCTACAACACAATAACTTTAAAATGAATCATCTTCTGCAATAAGTACATTCATGATTTCTTTACTTGAATCATCTCGTTTAACTCGACATTACATGATTAAATTTATTTATAATTTTTGTACAATTAAATCCTTTATCATTGTATATAATTATAATGTTTTCATTCAAACTAGCATTATTATTAGAAAAACAATAGGGATCGCTGTCATAATCAAAGAACTATTAGGATTAGGTAAATTAATTTAAATGACAGTAGCTTAAATTGTATAAGGTGTACATATTTTATTAATTGTATCCCATGCACAATCATCAGCTGCATTACATTATTCTTAATTATAATTATATTAACACATAGGTTAACAAATCTATAAATATAATAATTTATAATTACTTTATCTTTTTAATTAAATTTACAATGACTTATTGGACAATCAATTTAATTATGTTATTAACAACTATATGAACTACATTTCATTGTTTATTTATTAAATTAACAATATTATTATTATTGTAAACATAAACATGAATCTGTTATTTCTTCACAAGATACACATGAAAAATCACTCATTTAAACACATACATCTGTACCTATATGTGTACCCATACATTCACCTTATGATATTCCTAAAAATCTACAACCATTATCTGTACATTATTCTATATTATCTAATGTAGCTATCCATGCACATTATATAGATTATTATTTCTTTTATAAACATTAATCACTTGTTTTAATTTATGAACAATTTAATTAAATTGAACATTTTTATGTAAAATCATTCCAATCACAATAATTTTATAAACATTATATTTATCCCATATATTCACATGTTCTATTTTTACAATATCCTACATATATACATTAATCTTTAAATTATTAACATATTTATTAATCTAATAAATTACAATCTAATGTAATACAATATTATCCATTATTTTTACATTATTTTTTATTAAATTAATATAATGTACAATCTATAGATGATTAATTATTTCTTCACATTTACTTGCCATTTTACATTATGATTAATTATTTAAATAACATATATTACCATTTATTATATTTCCTTAACATTAATTAATTTCAAAATCTTCACATGTTTTACTTCTACATATACCATAATTTGTATTTTTTAAATATTATGTTATATCTTTATTTGTTTATGATTAAGATATTTCAAAATAACAATAATCTAAATTTTAACAATCTAAATATGTTTATATAGAACTACAATTTGGATATTTTTATAAATATGCTAAACATTAACATTAATTATTATCCCATTTACAACCATCTAATACATTACAACCTAATTAACTTATACCTTTTGTATTACAATTATCAGTTATTGTAGATGTAATACAACCATATGTTAAATCACTATATTTACATCTATCTATAGCTTATGAACAAACTTAATAATTTGCTTAAGGTATAGAATTACATAATAAATTTACATTTTCATTTTATTAAATACATTATTAATTTTCAAATATACATCCTTTAATTTATGAACATGCAATAGCATTTATACCTAATATATTACATTAATTATATATTTAATTAGGTATTTAACATTATTATGTTATTTAATTATATATACATGCATCATCTTATACATATGTACATACAATAGCATTAACATATTAAGGTATATTAGAACATGATACATATGGTGTATATAATTCACAATGATAAAATTCATCATCATCATTTTATAACCAAATACATGGTTCAGTTAATAAATTTAAACAAGAATATTTATTTAATCCTTAATCATTACATTTAGCAATATTTAAATCTATTTAATCACAACCATTTTAAACAGATCCACATGATAATTATAATTATATTTATGCACATAATTTTGAACCTAAACCATCTAATTTACATGATATTGTTTCTAATAATCTTAAATTATTTATTTTTTATTCTATTAATAATCTATTTTCTTTATTTTCACATATTTTATATGTATCATTCCATTAACATTTTTATGTTTTTATACTTAAACATGCTTATTTATTAGTACCTGGTATAAATGGTTAACAAGTTAATAATGATTAATCTTTTATTATATCACAAGTATAAGTTTAATTATTATAAATAACTTTATTACCATCATTTATTAATCCACATACATTACTATTTATTAATACTAATTATTAAGTATTATAAATAGTAGATTTAGATATAATTAATTATTAACATTTTTCATCATGCCAAATACAAAATTATCCTAATTTTATTATTTTTAAACATGATAAATAACTTAAATTATCTGAACAATTTGTTTAATCATATTAATTAAATAATTAACATATACCTTAATCTATTGATATTGTAGTAGGATCAGAACTTATTTTTATAATTTATACTGTTTATATATTCCATATACATTCACTTTATATTTAATTTGTACATGCTACTTTATTAATATTATTTAAACAATTATTTTAACTTACTTATTCATAAAATGTTGTACATTTATTATTTTAATATAAACACATTTATCCTCCTCTTTCTACATCCATACATGATCTTAAATTACCTTATTATTATTCAATATCATCACATTCATCATAACTTTATTTTTATTTAAATTAACATTATGAATAACTAATATTCCAATAACATGGAATATTATTTATCATTTTACATTATTAAGGAGATTATACTTAATCACATGAAGTGGGTGTAATAGATTTACATGATAAAGAAGAACTATCAAATACACATATTGATGAAGTAATTGATGCACAAACATTTATTGATACATTTGTTGATCCTTGGCATTTATCAATTTAATGATCTAAATTTGAACAATTCTTGCCAGTATTATCCCATTTACATTTAAATTTAGATTAATATAAACAACTTTCTATTGTTTTTGCTAATGGACAACAAGTTGAATCTGATGTTGAACAATTTAATATATCAGCATTAGGTCCATAACAATAATCTAAAAATAGACATTTTAATGATGGAGTTGTATTATTAAGACAGGCAATTATGTTTAATCCTCTAATGCATTAAAATTAATCAGTTGATGCTACTGCTGCACATGTTCTGTTTAATGGATCATATTTGCATCCACTATTTGTTACTTTTTCACAATAAATTTAATTATTTATCGAACCAACATCTTCACATGCTAATGAACCTGATGGTGAAACATTTTAACATTTATTTGAACTATACTGACAGTATTGATCTGGTGTTGTTATTCTTTGGCATCCATATTTATTAAGAGAATCAGTACATTTTATTTTAGAATAATCTATAATAGCAATGCAAGCATTTCCTTCAGCATTCTTTTAACAGCCTTCATTATTAACAGTATTACAATTAGCAAGGGATACACCTGTATCATTACAAAAAAGATACCCACTTGATTGTGATTTATAGCATTTTTTATTGAAAATGCATCCATCTTATTTATCAATACAAGCAAGGCTATTATAACCCTCACTACTGAGTGTCGAACTCAAATCAGAACATTTAATAG
>JMSD01000058.1:180761-228641 GCA_000715435.1 Paramecium caudatum | reverse complement strand
AATCAGAACATTTAATAGCACTATCAACTCCTATACATGAAAAGCTACTGCTTTAGTATTTACACATAGCATCAGTAGTAATTTCACAAAATGCACTTGAATTAACATCTTAGTTTTACAAACAATTTTTATATTCATCCTTAGTTAAATCAGCTAATTAACATTTATTATCTTTAAAAATACAATATTAACCTGGTGTTGTTATACTTACACACCCATATTTATTTACAGGTTCACTACAATTTAAAAATTATAATTATGTTGTTGTAAGCTTTGAGCATTTTTTGCCATCCCAATAAACCTTTAATGAATTTTGAGTGTACATCTAACATGCAGTTTTGCTCAAAGATATACTATTTGCCCAATCATAATTTAAATCATCTGGCACTTCTTATGGATATTTTATGCATTATTTTGATGATTTTTTATCATAAAAGCATGCTTCAGAGCTTTATGAACATGTTATAGCATTTGTTTATTTTATTTTTTTATCCACTGGTACCTCACATGTTTTATATAAATATTCTTAATCAGTTCCAATATTTTAGCAACCTAATGATTCTGAATCAAAGAAACAATATTATCCAGTTTTTGTTATAGAGTAACATTTGTCTTCATTTAATTTATAATCTTTATCTGTGCAGTTTAAATCATTATAATTCGATGCACAAATACCATTTGAAAAAATACACATGGAACCTTTGGTCCAAAATTAACATCCTTTAAGATTAAGCCCATTGGTATTGCATAATTATTATGTTTTGACTTCCTCACATTAATTTGTCAATGAATTAAGTTTGCAAGGTTTGTCTATTCTTGACGCACAAACATTTGCATTAACTAATGCTTTTTATGTATTTAATTCAATGCATGTATCCGCATCAGTAAGTGATTAACACTTTCCAAGAGCAAATTTACATTTTACTGATAAGTTTGTGCAAGCAAACCAATTTAAATTCGATTCACAAGTCTTTATTGAAATTAATGTTGATCTTTCAATATTCACACAACTATTGTTCTAAAATCTACAAAATACAGTTGTTTTCTATAAACATGTAGAGATGTTCATGCCTGTGTATGTACATGTGGAAATGTAAGGTTATCTTAAAGCTACACTTACACATCTTTAAGTAACTTAACTATATATTAAAGGTTCTGCTTAATAATTTGGCAAGGAATCCTTTATGTCTAAAACTGTACAAACAGACACAGAGTAAGAAAAATCAGTAACACTTAAAATTACACCTTAATCTTTAATATCTTGAAATTATTAACATTCAGATGCAACAAATTTGCAAGTAGCTTCTTATGCAAAACATGCATTAAGATTTAATTTAGGATTGCATCCTATGGTTGTACTATTTTCATTAATACATTATGAATTTTCCCATTTACATTTATCAATTGTATTATTTATACATCCATATTAATTTAATCCTGGTGTTTAACATTTTATAATATCAGTTGATATTTATTCTCTACATTTATAAAGTGAATCTCTAATACAATTTTATTATTTATTTGTATTTTTATCAACAATAATTTATGAACATACTTTAGCATTAAATTATTTATAATCATTATATGTTGAATCTAAAAATGATGTACATGTTGTATTATCTTAATTTATAAATGTAATTGTTTTACATTAATTTAAATTATTAGACCATCCACATTATTATATTGTATTATTTAAACAACTATATTAATTAACTATTTCACATTAAAAATTAGATAAATTTATAATTTATTTACATTAACCATTATCCCAATAACATTATTCTTTATTTGATTAAATACAAATTGATTATGTTTAATAATCATTACATTAACCTTATGTTGGATCAAATGTTTAACAATATTTAGTAATAGGATTTACCCAACAATTAGGTATTAAATTACATGATTTAACATTATATATTTAACAATCTCTACTATCTGATGATTAATATGTAGCAAAATTAATACATTAATAATTTTACCATTTACAATTTATATCTGTTTATAATAAACATGACATAATATTTAAATTATCACATGACTATAATAATGTATTTACTAAACTACATTAATTGTTTAATTAATTATAAATTACACTTTTTTCTAAACATCTTATACATGCTCTTTATGTTACAATTTTACCTATTAAATTACTACATGTATATCCTGTTGCATCTAAACATGTAGTACCACTATAAATACATGATTATGCAACATTTCCACATGGTTTAGATTTATCAGAAGTTGTTAATAAATTAACTTCATTACATAAATAGTATAAATTTGAATTATCACTATTTAATTTAAGATTTGTTATATCTTATTAACAATATCCTAAATATTTATAATTACATCCACAATATTCACACATTTTTTAACTAAAACTAATATCACAAGATGATAAACATTTTAAATTAGAATCTTATTAAGGTTTAACTGTTGAACATAATAATGTTGAATTATCATATTTACATTCATCAGATGCACCTGCACAAGATGCAATTGATGCTAATGTTTTTACATCAGTACATTTATAACTAGATTTAAATAGTTAATTTGTATTAGTACCACAGGGAGAAATATTTCTTTAAATAGGAGTGCAAGTAAGCGGCTATATTGTAGAAGGTGTATTTGCCTTACAAATTGCATTTTTAGTTGAAGTATTTGAACAACTATTAATTATTTATGGTGTGCATGAACTATCAGTTGAAGGACAAATAGATTTAGTTGAATAAATACTGTTACAATTTGGTAATTTCCATTCATTTCTAATTAATGGTCTACATCCACCTTAATTAAGATCGAAATAGCATTAAGCTGTATTCATTTCTAAACAAAGAGCTTTTGAATAGAGGATCGAACAATCAGACACATATTTAATTGATGCTGAAGGATCATCATCATTGCACTTTGGATCAGGTTTTTTAACAGTATCACATTTTGCAGCTGCAGGTTCAGTAGTTGTGGATGAACCATCTTATAAAATTCTGGATCCTCCACCTGAACTAGTCGTAGTTGTTGGAGCAGGTGGTGCAGGACAATCACTAGATGAAGAACAGGTCATTTCTAAGTCAGTTGAACAAACTTTAACATCTTTTTTATGTTCAGGATCCCATATTAAATTTTAAACAGGTTTAACATTGCATGTGTATTAACTAATATCCCAAAAACAATATTTCTCATAATTACATGTGATAACATTATTATCTCTTCCTAAACATTAAGTTTATCCATCACTTTATGTTAAAGTTGTACTAATTGCAGCACAAGCCATATAATTATAAAATCTTTTTGATGTAGAATTAGTAGAGTATGCTTTTAAAGTAGAACATAATTAATTTTATGCAATATTTGTATTTTCGCAGCTTAAAGTATTAACATTAAAATAACATTATTTAGGTATTTCCATACATACACCAATATTAATTTATATACTACCTGAACAAGATGTTCTATCATCTGTAAATTGTTTACATCTTTTATTTGGTATACTTTCAGTAGAATCATAAAAACATTTAACAATTGGATTACTGTTTGTATTTAGTAAACAAGCTTATTAATTCATTGATAATGCATATTCATTAAAAGATTTTGAATCACAACTTTTCACATTAGCTCCATTTAATTAAATACATTTATAGTTTTCTGGATCTGTAGAATCTGAATTATTTAAATAAAAGTAATATGCATCACCAATAATAGAAGCACATGCCATTTCATTATATCTATAAGTAGTACTATAAGTTAAAAATGTTTTTGAATTAGCTGAGAATTTAAGACATTAATATTAATCTTCATTCCAATAACATGCTTCTTTAGTAACTTATAAACATAGTACTTTATTTAAATTATCACTACATCCAAGATTAGACATTTAAGTTTAATTTTCATAACAAATATAATTAATAGAATCCCATCTACAATTAGATTATGTAAGTTTATAACAAGCAATAGCATTTGCTCCATTTACATCGCAACCACTACTTATTTTATCTTTTTCTATATCAAGACTTTCACATTTAAAATCTTTCCATCTACAAATTTATTTTGGTGTTGTAATTTTTGCACAAACTGATTTACTAACTTTACCTAAAGAATCAAAATAAGAACATGGTTAATTAAATAATGCATCAATACATCTATCACTATCTGTTGAATAAACACATGCTGTATTTGGATTATTAATACATGCATTTATATTTTGATTTTAATTACAACTAATTATCTCAGATGATTCTTAAGCACTCAATGTGAGACATTTTAATAATATTGGATCCCATTTACATAATAATTTTGATGTATATGTTAAACACACATTTCTATTTCCTAATATATCTTCACATAGTTTATCTTCTGTTGCATCAACGGGTGTTAATAATTTACATCTATGAGTTACATAATCATAATCAAAATATTTTTTATCAGGACTATTGCCTTCAATAGCTAAACATGCATATTTGTTTAAAATAGCTGGAACTAAAGTAAAAATTATCATTCCAGTTGTGTCAGGGTTTTTAGAATCAAATTTATAATTTGAAAAATTAACATTTAAACATACACTACTATTTGAATAACATCTTTGTTTGGTTGACCAATCAATCATATAACATGAATCCTTTTACATTTATGCACATGTAAATTAATTACTATTATAAAATGCTTAAAGTGCATCATCACTATAAATATCAATTGTATCTGTTGTTAATTCTGTACATCTTAAATTATTTCCAAAATAACAATATTTCTAACTTGAATTTTTGCTGCAAAAATGAGCATTTATACCAATCATTGATTCTTCATTACAACATGTTGTTGTACATTCATCTGTATTAACTTCACAATTTCCTGAATCTGGATTGAATTTACAATAACCTCTATTTTAATCACTATATTAATCAATAGTCCAATTATAATCTGGAAATTCATTTAGTATTGCTGCACAAACATTTGCATTAATACTTATAGTTTCACCTGAAAAATTAGAACATTGTGAATTATATGGAACATATTAATTAGTACATTTATTAGATCTATATGACCAACCACATAATTAATTTTCTGTAACTATTGCAATACAGATATCCAGAGTAGGAGAACTTGAATCACATTCAATTGAATTAACTAATGCTGCACTTTCTACTGTAAGATTACTTGATGAATATCCTGTAAATTTGCATTAATTAACAGTTGTATCAAAATAACAACTACCACTAGCTATTGCACAAGCATAAGAATTTAGACCTGCCTAATTACAAGGCATAGGTGAGATAATAGTATTTACACATCCTAATTGATCTGATAAATATCTACATGGTTCTTTTCCATATTCAACAAGTCCACAAGCATATTTATTAACAAATTATAACGATATACATTCAGCAGATGCTATTTATTCTTTTTTTTTAATTTGCACACATTAATTTTGATACCATCTACATATTTAACCAGGTGTTGTAATTGAAGCACATGTAATTTTATTTAATCCAAGACTCAAATCAGAGCATACAACTTTATCCAGGAAAATAGCAGCTTCTGAAATAACTATTGATTCACATTATTATGTAATTTAATTAAAATAACATCCCATTGATTAATCTTCATATACTTAAGAACATGCTATTGCATTAGCATATCCTAAACTTGAACATGTTGTTTAATTTTAAATAATAGTAGCATATTCACATCCATTTAATGTCCAATAACATGCTGTTCCAGGTCTTGAAATACTTATACACCCTTATAAATTTAAAAATGGTGAATCACAATAATCAGTTATTGTACTAGAAACACATTTATTTGTTTTTGGATTATATTTACAAAGAATACCCATTTTTGATATATTCTAACATACCTTCCCATTGAATGTTGATGTTCCATTAATTTCTATAGGACAACTTATATCTTAATTCAAAAAAATTCTTGTACAAGATTTTCCATCCCATTTACAATATTAAAATTCTGTTTATATATTTACACAAGCACTTTCATTTAAAAGCATATCACATTGAAATAGGCTTAAGTCTGCAGTTGTTAATTCTTCGCATACTCCTCTAAAAAATGTGCATTTATAATTTTTTATCGAAAGGCAAGTTTCTTTAGTTAATCCATAAGTATTGCAGGTTAAAACTTTTAATTCATCTGTTGTTGGGCTTGAACACCTTCTATTAGTAGAATCGTAACGACATACTCCTTTATAACTTGAACAAACACTGGCATTAACTTCATATATTGATCCACATGTTAAAGATCCAATAACAAAGTCTTAGCATTACCCATTCCTCCATTGGCATAATAGATCTGGCTTAGTTATTTATAAGCATCCCAACCTATTAAGTGCTAGACTGCATTTTTATGGATAAGTAGGCAATACATTTCTACACTGGTTTTTTTCGAAAATACCTAAGAAATATATATCATAAAGATACAAGCTTATCCTGATGTTGATATTGAAATACATCCTTATTCATTTAAACCTGATTATGAACACACTAATTGTGTCAACATTGTCTCTGTTACATCAATACATTAGTAATCATTTTAAAATTCTCCACTCATACCTAAATTTGTATTTTTAAGTTACATGAAAGAGTTTAAATCTTTTAGCACAAAGATGGGGTTACTGATGAAGTGTATACTGCGCTGCATTTATCTGATTGTGGCACTTATCCAGTAAATTTAGTGCAAGTTTCCCCCCAAATACAATCATCATTAAGTACATTCATACAGGAATATTTAGAATATTGATTTGAACATCCTAAATGCTTAAAGTGTTGTTTTTTAGCCACTCCACACTTGTTCCTAAAAATACCTAATTATTTTTGAGATTAATACATGTGGCTTCTGTGTTATCAGCATTTGTCAGCTGATTTAAACAGGCTTCTTTATTCAGTGTTGGCACACATCCATAGCTAGTTAAGGTAGCAGAAAGACAGGCGTTTTCAAATTGACTGAATATACCTAACAATCTCAATAATATTTACATTAAACACCCTCGGTTTTTGAAATACAAGCTTCTGCATCCATTGGATAATAGTTACAGAACATTGATGAGGTGAGTGTTAAGAAAGTTAACAGTAACATAATTTTTATGTTAGACATTTTTTTTAAGATAATAATACCTGATACACACCTTGAATTATTGATTTATATATGATATTTGAGTTTAAAGTCATAATTATATATTATTAAAACTAATATGTCCACAAATTCTAGAATGAGATTAGTTAGAGATCTTCAAAAATTAAAATAATCAATCCCTCAAGGATTTTAGGCTGCTCCTTTTGAAGATAATATATTATTATGGGAAGCAGTCATATTCGGACCAGATCAAACAATTTGGGATGGAGGAATATTTAAATTACTTTTAGAATTTACAGAAGAATATCCCTCTAGACCTCCAAATGTCTTATTTAAGACTAAAATATTTCATCCAAATGTTATTTTAATAATATTTTTAGGTTTATGCAGATGGCAAAATATGTTTAGATATTTTATAAAATTAATGGTCACCTATTTATGATGTTTGGGCTATATTGACATCCATTAGATCTTTACTTAATGATCCAAATCCAGATTCTCCTGCCAATAGTGAAGCAGCAAAATTGTATTTAGAAGATAAAATTAATTATTATAAAAGAGTAGAAGAATGTGTTGAAGAGTCTTGGATTGATTGATTTTTCATTTAATTTTATCACTCTCTTTTTGCTCTGCTACTTGGACTGCTTGATCTTTAATCAGTTTATTTAGTTTTTTTTTGTGACTTTAGTTTTGCTCCTAACATTTAAGTAAACATAAACACTCCACCAACTACAATCATAATTATTATTACCAATCAAAATTCCTTATAATGTTCTTAATGGTGTCTTTAATTCCTCATGAGATTAGAGATAATAATTTATCACTCTCAATTCCCCCAATATTCCAACTGGATACAAAATCATAAATGCATTATATCTCAAAACTTTGAACAATGAAACATTCTTGAATAAATAATATGAAAATCTAATAATTTCTGCCAAAGACCAAGCAACAAGTGCATTGGCTAATGAAGAAAAACATACGCCATCATACATAAATATAAGAGCTACTAAAATTCTTCCACCTAATTGCATAATGTTACTAATCAATGATCCTGATGTTATACTAAATAACTTAACAAATTACCCCATCAGATTAGAAATTAAATCCCAAAGTTGTGTGACTTGCAATACTTACACCAAACAAACAATAGTTGCTGTTTATCTGGTTTCATTTAAAGTTTCTAGCACTACCAATCCCAAAACGCTGGACCAGCCTAGAAGTTAGACTATGTTGTAAAATAGAGAGAAAAACTTAAGCATTTTTATTTCTTATAAAAATTATAATTTGTGGCTTAGCTTCAAAGACCATTAATTCATGCAAATTAATAACTTATTGTGCTTAAGCTTGTCCATCTCTCACAATTTAGTTGTTCATGGAAATATGAAAGATTTTTTGAACATTAGGATTGTGAGTTAATTTAATTAATAAACTCAATTTTTTTTATTCTTAGCTAATTTTTTTTCTTCTTTTTTAATCTCAGATAGCTTGGCTGCTTCCATTTCTGCAGCTTTTCTTTTTTTCTCCTCTTTTTTAATCTCATTATTCTTTCTTTCTTCAATTTCTGAATTTATTCTATCAGCTAATGAAGTTAAAGCTCTTTAATAGAATATATAAACAATCACTGCTATTATGAGCATACCAGATATGTTAAACCAAAAGTTTAATCTTTTTTAAAATGGATACGGAAATCTTCCAGAATTAATATAATTAACCCCTACAATAAGATAATAAACTATGAGCGAAATAATATGCCATTATCCACCATCTCTTAGATATTGAAGCCTATCTTCTAAACAACAATATTCAATGACGCTATTATTTTATACAATTTATTACATTAACATTGCTGTTCCACCATGGAAGAAATATAATAAATACCAAGAGGGAGGATTTCGACCTAAAAACATTCTTGCATCAATTTAGTATCCAATCCAAAATGTTAAAGCAACAAAGATACTTGACACTATTACAAATTAAGTGTATTATAGAAAAGCTTTTGAATATTTATTTTGTGTAAACATGGCAATATATGCATGCCACAAAAAGTATATTGTGACCAGCAGGTGATTAAAATTAGTGTAAAATGAAAGGATTCTCACAGTTTTATTAATTGGAAATCCAACCCATAATAAGTGGAATTGAACCCCAAGCAACAAAGAATGGATTAAAGCCCATAATGTATTATATTTCATAAATAATTTTATTCATTATTTTTCTTTTATTTTATTTCTTTCTCTCTTCAATACAATTTATTCATATTAATCTATCATGTTTTATCCAACTTTCATTACAACTAACCATATTAAATTGATGAGGATTATTCCAATAACTATAACAAAGTACCCATAGGGGATTTTCTTCAAAATTGGATAAGGAAGTTTTTCAGAAAAATAAAAATTGATGGCAACAAACACCAAGTAGAGTATTGAAGGAATAGTGTTTGTAAGGCTGAGAATTGATTCTTCTAATTAAATCTTCCCTGGAGAGAAAAATACTGAGAAAAACCTAACATAAGAATAATAAAAACATGACAATAAAAGTTCCTCCATGAAAAGCATATAAAATACGGGGTGGGAGCTGATGATTTTTTGAAATTATTAAATTAGGATCAATATTGTATATTATGCAAAAAGTTAAAAATACCAAAGCAGTTAGATAAAATACAAAATACTAATATTTTTACAGCCTTTATTCAAAATTATTCCATTTAAAGCAAACACACACTTACAGTATTTGATAAATTATAACAAGTAATTCAGTAAAGTTTGTAAAAAATGACAAAATTGCAAATATTTTTGCAATCTCAAATCCCTCAGCCATATACCAGCAGATTTTTAAGGCAAGCAATAATATATTAACACACTATACATAATGTTAATTTATACAGCGAGTAATTCTGGAGTGCACTCGTACATTTTACTTCAAAATTCTAATTAAAAATAAAATTATTATAAAAAAATATTAAACATAAAAATCAAAGCTCATGACTATAATTAACAAACATTTATTTTGCGAAAACTGCTCTCTAAATTGTTGGCTTTATTTTTTTAGTGTCTTCCACAAGACCCAATATTCTAAGGTTACCAACTGCAGCCTGAAAATCAATAATGTCTTATTTCTCTACCAAATTAGATAATGCTATTTGATACTAATTTAGTATTCTCTTGTAATTTTCTGCTGTTTACTTAAAATTACTTTAACCATGTTGCAATAGTTCCCTATGAAGAGTGTATAAAATATCTGGGGAAGTTGCATTCAAATAATAATCATAATCTTTAAAAGTATATTGAGAGTAATTTTTTTTAATGTCACCAATAACTTGTACTATAAATAAGTTTAGGAATTAGTTAACATATTTTTCAAATCTTTGTTTAACAGTCAGATTTTGATTAAGCATCTATAAAGCTCTATCATTGTTTTTTTTATTCTATGAATCTGCCTACAGGGGTTGTTTTGTATCATCTAAATATTGTATTATTTTCTCATCAATCTAATCTCTAATACTGTAATTGTCGCTACTAAACAATTCCATTGCTTTTTCTAATTTACAATCATGGCTCAATGTAAACCAATGGCTTTGTTAATTTGCACATAATAGTCCAAATAGCTTAAATTTAAAAGATTACAAATGTAATTAATTCTAATTTAATACATCTAGATACCTCCTTTTTTAAATTCTAAATATAAATTGAGAAAACAGAAATTGCATCACTCAATATTTTTCTCTTTTAAATGTAAGATAAGTATTATTAATTTTTAGCTGGTTCATTTTTCATACTTTAAAGAAGATCCTTGAGTACTGAATATTTTCTGTCCTTTCCTAATTGTTAGATATTGTACAAGTTTTAATACATAATGTAATAAGCCTATTTAATTTTAAATAACTCTTATTAAAAACTTGATATATACAAATTAAAGTCTCTCTCCCATAAAGTATAAAGTTCTTAAGATAATAATGGAATTTATGGATCACTAATCAATTATAGTAATAAATCTATAAGCATCTTTTTTGGATCACTAAAACTATATAGTTTAGTCACCTCATAACTAGAAATAGTTGTTTATTAAAGAGGTAAAATAAAAAGCAGATTAGCTATTGTATTGGGATGTCTAAATTTAATTTCCTCAAGTAAAGTTTTCTTCAAATCAATTAATTCATCAGATGTCAAATATTTAGATAATAAAAATACAGTTGTATGAGCTTAAGCACTACTTATATATTGATGAGCACATATATCCAAAACATAATTCAATAAATTTGGAAATCCTTTTTCCATACTAACATCTTATTCAAAAAATATTGAGTGTTCTATGACCACATTATTTTGAAGTGTATATTCTACACAATCTTAATTCAATTTATCATTTTTATTTTTGTTTCTAAGTAAACTGTTATAAAATTATGAGACTGTATCAATGCTAGCAGAATCAACTTGTAAAAATCCAAATTTCACTGTAACATGATGTTGCTATTTTTAATCTTTTAACGAATAAATTAGAAATGTTAGATTAGTTAATTCATCTTCTATCCATTATAAGAGTGAATTGCTCAATTTGAAAAATTTTCTGTCAATTATGTTCCTCGATAGAATGTCAATTTTTTCTATTGTTAGTTAATACATCTCATAAAACTCATTTGTTTCTTGAATTTATTACTTCTTTTTGCTTTTGTTTGCATCTTTTGGAATAAAAGCCATATAACAATCTTCTAGTTCACCAAATTCCTATTATTTATGAGTGTCCATTTATTATAATGCTTTATTTAAAATAAATAAGATCAAATCGATTTCATTGATTTCGACTTTGGTACTACAATTACATTTTCTGAATCTCCTACATATGTGGAAATTATTTCTTTCAGCAAGTAATCATGTGTGACCTTATGAATGCTCTATTAACATTTAGGACAAGTTGATATATTTGGATCCAATTAACCATTTTAGATTAACTTGACAATGGCAGTCTCTTCAAATGCTTCTGGATGATTGCAAAATACACCTCTAATTGGATTCTTTAATTATTAAGATGTAATTAAACACTAATTATTTTAAATTAATACTTTAAGATTCATTTTACATTATGTAAAATTCAATAATGGTGATTCAACTTCTTCATATTTAAGTGCAGGAAATAGCTTTCCTTGCAAAAATAATAGATATTTTTCTTTATTCAAATTATTAAAGTTTTTTATTGTAATTATGTAATTAAGCATCTTTGTATCAATATACACTTATTCAAAAACACTCTAATCTCTATGTCTCTTTTTAGGTGCAAATGGATTCTTACATAAAGGACAGGCTATTGAATATTCTTTTACTCCATTTCGATTATCTGGATGTTCAACCTAATACAAAATGCAACACATATATCTTAAATCACAAACATTTATTTTATCGCATCTTATGCATCTACATGGTATTTCTACCCTACAATTAGTTGTAGGATGTTTTTATATATCTATATCACCATTTAATGGATGTTCATAAAATTTATCAGTAAACTCTTGACTTTTATTTGAAGAATATATTCTTTCTGCTAAGTTAAATATATCTTTTAAATATTAAATAGTTTCTGTTGTAGAAGGAACTAATTTTCTATAAGGAGCAATATGAGGATCATAATTAGTAATTGAATATGTATCTAAAAGTTATTGAGACTATGAATCAAATACAAAATCAGATGAAAAACTATAACTCTTAAGTCCAATGTCATAGAGTTCTGAATCTAAACATAACTCATTTAATTATATATTAGCTTAACATCCAACATATAAACACATAAATTGATTAACTAAAATTATATAAATTAATTACTATCCTTTGATGTCATAAACCAATGAAGATAAAGAAAATCATAACATTCAATATGGCGACAATGAACACTTCTTACTGGTATTTATACTCTTAATTGACTTAATAAGCATAAATGACTATATTTAAAAGACTCATTTCCTTTATTTTATTTTCTTTAAGTTGTAAAAGCTTGATGTGGATCACTTTATTGAGTCACTACTGATTAAATTTATGTTAAATAAAATAGTTGTTCTTTTCCTAATTACCCTGTATAGACTGGTACAATAGTTGAAGTTTGCATTAAGTAATTGATTGGTTTAGGTTTATTACCAAGCTACAATAACTTTATCTTCTACCTATTATTGTAATTGCTAAAAAAAGAGATTAGGTATAAGTGGAATATCTTTCTTTATTGGACTCTTTGATCGACATATTGGACATTATAGGAAATCTTCTTTCATAAAATTTGGATCATTTGAAATCAAGTACCTCAATAATTACTTAAGATCAAAACAATCATTCAAGTGTTTTTTTTCTATCACACACTAAATCAAAGACACCTAAATACTTTAATTTATTACTGGTTCATCTAATGGTTCACCACTGATTGCACAAGTAAATTTAATGTTCAAATGTGGATGCTAAGATTTGTAATAGGAAACAAATTGACTGAATAATTTATCAAATTCATCTCCTTTTGTTTTCCATGATTCTTTCACCTGATAACAAATTTTATCTAAATTATGTAGAGAAATTTTGATAGGAGATATGGATTTTTAAGGACTTTTAGAGTTCATTTAATTATTTTATGACTATTATTTTATAAAACATCAATATCAATTATTACCTTTGAACTTCTTTGCTTATTCTAATCTTGCTTTTTCTCTTTATTCTTTTATGAATAAAGCAAAAATCAAAAAAAATAAAAATCCTATAAATGTAAGTGATAAGAATCTGTATATAGGATTATAATTTGCTGAAGTTTCATCATCCACTATTAAGGTTCCTTATACTATTCTTCTTTTTCTTGTATCTTGTTATGGTTTTGGATGATTTACATATTTTGTCAATAAAACAGCATCAAACTTTTTTAATCTCAATATGTACTTATGCTTATGTTATTGGCAGGGATTCAGCTATAAGAAATCTATCAACTATCTCTTCACAATTTCCTGAAGTTTCACTTCCACGATAAGTTATATAATAATTTATTTGACTCAATTATGAGGCCAAGCTAATCATATTCAAGGATAATTGATTATTATCTTCTGTGACCTAAAATATTAGGATATTTACATTAAAAATAAAATTAGTCATATTTTCTTCAGCTGCTTCATGATCAACATGAAAGAATATTGATAATGCTCCCCTCACATTAGGATTTTTATATATGTTTAATAAATCCCCCCAAATTACCAATTCCAAATCGAAATTATGCTCATATAATGAATGCTCTCCTGGAGCAATAAGTTGAAATTCAGTTGGTTTATACCCCACCATTAACCCATGAGGATCATGGCCTAACATACGAAATTCTGGAATTTATCTAGTAGGATCATCTGTGAAAGAATATTTTATATTTTGCATTTCATCTTCATCTACTTCAGGATAGTCATTTAAATGGCCAACTAAAGCATCATCCTTGAATCTCAATTCCAATTTATAGTATTTGGCATCCTGCATTCGACAAAAATAAGAATCAATATTTTACAAATGTATCATGAACATCAATCGGTGATTGACGATCTCCTTTACCACATAAATACTCTGTTTGTGATAAACATACTCCTATGATTAAAAATAAAAACATAAAATATTACTACGTACTTTATAAATTTATTTGATGATGAATTGTTAAATAAAGAATATCAAAGGTTTTAAATATCCAAACATCAATAGATTCAATAATATTAAATAATTATTTAAAAATAACAACGTGCATGACAGACAATCAACAACAACAAAACTGGGGTGATTTATCATCCGATGAAGATGCAGAAAAACCTTAAATCAAAGAGGATGAATAAGGCACAAAAGATCAAAACCAATCTGCACCATATAGAGGTTCAAAAAGAGGCAACAAAAGAGGCTATAAGAATGACAGAAGAGGAGATAATGAGTACAGAGGAAACAGAGATAGGGATGGCTAAAAAAATAATTACAAATATCGTGGTGGTGATGATAATAGAAATGACAGAAATGATAGAAACGATAGAAATGATAGAAATGATAGAAATGAAAGAAATGACAGAAATGATAACGATAATCATTAAAGAAGATAATAACGAGAAAGAGATGCAGAACGTATTTTTGCCAATTTATCCCTTAGAATTAGTTTAGAAAAAATTAGACCAACTCAAACAATACGCTGGCGAAAATGTCAACTTCATAATGCATTTAGATCGTTCTAAGTTTACAGAGGAAGAGCTCAGAAAAGCCCTCCCAGATATCAATATTCAATAAGTTTAAATTGATGGAACAAATGTTAAATTCCACGTAGATAAAGCTGATGCTCAAAAACTTGTTGAATAATACAAATTATCTGTGGTATCTAATATTTCTAATATAGGAAATTAATAATTATAATCAAAGATTGTTTATTATTCTCCAAGAAGGTGAAGGTTATCATCAAAATTATAATAATAGAAATCAAGATAGATTTAATAATAAATAATTTAGAGATAAAAGAGATAACTATTAACCTAGATAAGGAAATAATGAAGAAGGTGATTTTGTGAATAAAAAGAGAGAAAGATTTAATAAAGATGATAATTAAAATAATAATCAAAATAGAAGAAGAGACGATGCAACTAATCAAATGTTTACTAAAGCTTTTGATTAACCTAAAATTGTGAGAAACACTTCAAGCAAGGTTGATGAAAATGTATTATAAATATATTAATATTAGACTTAATAATAACCTGAACCACAATAACCTGCACCAGTAGTAGAATAAACTCCAGCTAAAGTTGATACTCCAACTGAATAACCCCAATAAGAAAAAGTTGAGAAGAAAGATGTTCCTGATGAAGTTCAATAATAAGAATAAAATTCATAATAAAATTAAGGAAGAACATATAACAATAATAGAGGAGATTATCATAATAAAAGATAAAACTAAAATAGAGGGGATTACTAAGGCAGAGGAGACTATTAAAATAGAAATGATTATCATAATAGAGGAGATAATTAAAATAGAGGAGGTGACTATTAAAAAAGAGGAGATTATTAATAAAGAGACAATTAAAATAGAGGTGGAGACTTCTAAGAAAGAGGAGATTATAAACCAAGAAAATAAAACTATAATAGACCAAAAGATGGATATAGATAAAACAATGAATAAACCACCTAAAATGATGAAGGAGAGTAATAACAATAATAATAGTAAGGAGATAACTAATAATAAGATAATTAATTTAACAATAGAAATAATAATAATTATAGAGGAAATAACAATAATTATAGAGGAAATTAATATAATAATAACTAGGGTTATAACAATTAAAGAAGACAATATAGAGATAATAATGATAATTAAAATAATTAAAATAATGAAGAATAAGGTGGTGATGATGAACAAAGAAATAATAATAGAAATTATAAAGGTGGTTATTATAAGGATAACAGAAAATATTAGAGATTTAATAAGGATGAATAAAGAGAGGAAAATGATAATTAAAATAGATAACCAGAAAATACAGAAAAAAGAGATGATCCTTAAGATTAGGGATAAAATTAAGAAACCAGGGAAAATAGAGATAATAAAGGATATAGAGGAGAAAATAGAGGAGAAAATAGAAATTATAATAACAATAGAAATAATAATAGAAATACAAGAGATAATAGAGATAATAGAGAAGATAATAGAGAATAGAGAGAAGATAGAGATTAAAAACAATATAGAGAAAATAGAGATACCACTTAAAGGGATCAATAAAATGATAATGATGAAGGAAGAAGAAATAATAAAAATAGAGAAAAAGAAAGAAAACCATAAGTATAATACCATATAATCATTAGAATGAAATTTAAGATTTCATGCCTCCTTAGAAAAAAAAGGAATAAAAGCCAAAGGCGATCAAATCTTAAAATTTCTTCGAGCCATTAAAATGATTTATTTGTCTATCATTAAGATTATATTGTGTTAAAATAAAGATCTTTGCATATAAATTCACAATTTCATACTATCATCAGTTCAGTATTATTAGCCTCTTTTCTTCTTCTTTGATCATTCGTATTTCGTTCGCTTAACAATTCTCCTATCATTTTTAATTCCCTTCTTTCAGAAGTAATAAAAGCTAGTGTTTTTTGCCTTTTATTAACATTAATTTTTGGATAAGGAAGTGTGCTTTATATTTTTTAAAGACCTGAATCAACTTTTGCTTTAATTTTTAAAGGATTAAAACGATCCTTTTTAGGCTCTAATCTACTTATTCCTTATTTTATCAATTCTTCAGAATTCTCACTAACTTTTTTTGAAACTTATTATTTCAATCTGTTAATAGTATTTTTACCATATTGAAGTGCAGTAGCTCTCCTCAAATATTGTCTATCATTAGATGTATCAGTTTCTAATTATGCCACTAATATTAGAATAATTTATACTTTATTTTGTATCATGTCTATTTGCTAACCATTAAAATGCAACTCCTGCAGTTACTTTAGTTTATAACTATTCAATAATTTAATCTTCCATAATAGTTTCTTATCTTTATAATTAATGTTCCTTAGAATCCTTTTAATCTCTACTTGGTTCAGTAAGTATTTTTCCAAAGTCATCAGTTGTATTTTATCGTAAAATCAGTGTTCCTTTTTTTGAATTATTAGGTGTGGCACTCCCTAGACGTTATTTTCTTAGTTTTCTCCTTATTACATTGAAGATTGGCTCAAGCTTAACTGCTTTTAATTTTAATTAAGCAACCATCATTTCATCTTTCCTTTCTAAAATTTTATCAATTAATTGAATTCTAGTTTAATACAAAATCCAACCTTTCATCAGCTGAATTTAATGTTTTTAAGGAAGCTACAATTTGTTTTTTGTCATTGAAATCAGAAAGACTATTATAGGCATCTTACACTCTTTATTTTTTGATACTCTATGATTATGATTTATTGGAATCATTCTTTTTATGATGAACTTTTCTCTAAATTGTAATTTGTATTTATGGCTTGGAATTGTTTTCAATTCTATGCTCTGATTGTGAAACATAAGTAACAGCTTTATTTTAGATTATTAGAGGTTACAAGATTTTTTTCGGTGTATAATTAGGTCTGCCTAACAATAGTTTATCAAAGTTCATTATTTATTAATATATTTATCAATGTCCTAGCAATCATTAAGTCATCAATCATAAATCAGTTAACAATAATAATAAATTGGATAAGTCTAACCTGGAAGTTCTTTGGAGGATATTACTCAAGATCTAGATGAATTATTTGAACAATTAAAAAGTATTAATATTCATTTGAAAAATAGTTGAAAAACAAGGTCAATAAGTAGATTAGATTGAAAAGTCAACACTTTTAGCATTATTACTTTATTTGAATATTGATAAAACTGAACCATAATTTTTTAGTTATGTTGTTAGAACATTAGATCAAATGCAAGCAGTATTAATACTTTTATTTAGCAATCATTAAATAAAGAATAATTTAAGAGTTTATTCCTTGATCCTAAAATAAATACAGAAGATTTAAAAAGTGAAGAATTAGCTTAAGTGTTTAGTGTTTTTGATTTATCAAAGAAAGGATCATTTAGTGCAGAAGATTTTCTAAAACTATACAAGGAAACATCGGAGTACCTTGGTTTGAATGAAAATTAAAAACACTAAGTAGAAGCAAGAATAAAGAAAGACTTTGAAATTATAAGTCCAGAACATAAAGAAATTACACCTATTGAATTTTTCAAGATAATCAATAATCAAGGATGAAAATATTATAAAGTTAATAATCTCATGTTTGTTTTTATTCTTATATTGTAAATATATATAGTGTTCCCTTACAAGTTCCAGCTACAGCTATTGATGTATCAGCCATAGTAGGATCTAGAATACCTTAGTATGAACTAAGTCCTCTAAATCTCAATCCTGAATCTAATACATTTTACATAGATAATAATTATTAACCACTTGCTCTAAACAAATAAAATAAATGTTTACCCATCAATTATATTTAAACTTTCTTCTTTTTCCGATTAACTTAAAATAATAGTTTTTGTAGAAGAACTATCTTTTACTACCAAAGAAGTCAAACCTCTAACAAAACTAGTATGTGCATTTCTATTTCCCCAAACTAGTTTACCTGTCTAAATGTCATAAGCAGAAACTAAATTACATAAATAATAAACTTGCTCCTGAATCAGATCCAACAATCAATAATTCAGTTGGACCTTTATTATTTTATGTCTTTCTTTAACCTATTTTTATATATTCCAAACAAAAGGCTAATTCTGTATCCTATCTTTAAATTTTGTACAATAATTTTCCATCATTTTTAAATACTTTAATCACTCCATTAATAAATCCAACAGCCAAATAATCATGTTTCTCCTTTTATGAAATCTTACGGAATGTACTTATATCTTTATTCTATTCATCAGGATTTATTTCTTATATCATTAACATACCGAAAGGACTTGTAAAATCAACTACTTAAATTATGTTTTTAGATCCATGTGCAAAACATATACCTAAATCTTTCATTTTTACTATTTCAAAATCATATGTAAAGAATGATTAAGTCTTAATTTCATTTATACATTTTTTACTAATCCAATCCCAAACTTTTATTAAACCATGTTCTGCACTAAATATTAAATTATTGCATAAGATATCACTACTTAATCTTGTAATTAGATTGTTATCACAATAATGAATTCTTAATCCAAAAAATTCCCTTTAATGTGCCCCTGGTAATGTTGAAAGTAAATGAAATTTATGATCATCAGGTGAATCCAGCCAAATTTTAATATCCATATCATCACTTGTTGTCACTATTGCCATTTATCCATATCTAAGAGAAGATTCAAATTCTGATTAATTAACTCTAGCCATTTCTTTTACACATTATAATTCTCTCTCCACTAATTTAAACATTGAAACACTTCTTATCCAATTTTAATGTGCCATTTCAATGATCTATTGACAAGTTAATTGCTTTGCTTCAAATTATTTTGATACTACCATATCCATTTAAGGAATCTCAAAATTACTAAATTTGTCCAATGTTTTACTAAGTAATCTAGTGATTCTATCTTTCGTTCTCTCAAAATACTATTAATTTTCTTCAATTAGGTCTGTCATCTTTTAGATTTATAAATCTTCATAATCTTTTGTTCTATAAACTTCATGACTTTTTGGATCAATCCCAAAATATTATGTTAATTTTACAACTTAAATATATTAATTACTACCTTTCCTTCCAAAATTATCTATTTAACTTGTTTTTCCTAAATTTTTTAGAGTGGTTTTGATTTCATCTATGTCAAAATCAATTTTTTGTTTAGATTTCTATAATATCATATTGACTTGTTTATCTATGACTTCTAATTGATGAATTAAGGATTTGATTGACTATACATATTATTTGGAACTACTTCACTAATCTTCAACTTAAAACTAATCAGCAATTCATTAATGGCTTTATAATCGGGTTGTAAACTCTCTATCTGTTTGTGAATTTGCTGTACAAAATAGTTTAGATTCCAAGTATTCTCCAAATGCAAATGATGATAATTAACTTAACATAGAGGACATATTGCTCCTTTCTCCATACATTGCCCTTAAGTACAAACTGATACTAATTATTCTTTGGCATGTCTATGGCATGGAACATCAGGTACAGTAATCGTCTATTGGGGTGGCTTTTATTTTACTTAACTTTGATCTAAACTCATCGATTTCATTAATATTTATGGATCAGATTGAGGAAACAAAAATAACTATAAAATAGCGATCCCTTTCAGTTGATAGAGGTAACTTATATTTTGAGTTAGAAAAATCTGAATCTCAGTTTAATGATGAAATAGAGGATGATAAAATTGTTACTATAGGTGTATGCTGTATGGCTAAAAAATCTCAATCCAAAGAAATGCAAGAGATTTTAAATCGAATCAACCAATAATTCTTCTAAATCATTGTGTTTCCAGAACAGATGATATTAGAGGATCCAATCGAATCCTGGCCTATTGTTGAATCTTTAATTAGTTTTTACTCAGATGGATTTCCTCTTTATAAGGCCATAGCTTATACTGAATTGAGAAAGCCATTCGTTATTAATGATTTAAAGAAGCAGTAACTTTTATGGGATAGAGAAAGAGTTTATACACAACTTAAAAAACACAAAGTACCTGTTCCTAAGCACTATTTTGCATTTAAAAACCCTAAAAAGTACATAAATGATGATTATAATCGTAAAGAAATATAGCAAGAGATTTCAAAAAAATATAAGAAAAAAGGTGAATCAGAGATTTTCGAAGAGGAGGATAATGTGGACAATGTTATTAATTTCTTATAAAATGAAGAACCTGAAAAATAGATGAAGAATGTATAAACAGCAAAGCAATTACAAGACCTACTTTTACCAATAAGACAAGATTCCATAGAAGACAATTATAGATCTAAAACCAAATAACCAATGAGATCTTATGATGCCAGATCATTGTCTTCAGTGATTGATTTTAAAAAGGAGAAATAATATCAATAAATTACAAAAATAGAAGAAGGAGATGATTATCTTTTAATTAATGGATAAAAATTAGTTAAACCTTTTGTTGAGAAGCCTTTTGATGCTGAAGATCATAATATTTATATTTATTATAATTCAAGAGATGGAGGAGGTTGTAAAAAACTATTCAGGAAAGTTGAAAATTAAAGTAGTAGTTTTGATCCTAATTAAAATTCAATCAGAAATGATAATGAAAATTACATTTATGAGGTATTTTTACCTACAAATGGTTTCGATATTAAAGTATATACAGTCGGAGAATTTTATGCACATGCTGAGGCAAGAAAGAGTCCTGTATTGGATGGAAAAGTTGTCAGATCTTAAAATGGTAAAGAAATGAGATATCCTGTTTGTTTAACAATGGAAGAGAAGATGATGGCAATAAAAATAGTGAATATTTTTGGATAAAATATATGTGGATTCGATCTTCTTAGAAGTAACAATAAATCTTATGTATGTGATGTTAATGGTTGGTCATTTGTAAAAGGAAATGCAAAATATTATTAAGATTGTGCAACTATTTTATAAAACATGATTCTCAGTAAATTAAGACCAAGTCTCTTATAAAAACATATATCTGATGTTAATTTCATTAAAGGATTCTATAAAAACTCATTTAGACCAAGTTCTAGAAATTTGGATCATGGAGAAAAAAACTCAGAATTAAGATCTGTAGTTGCTGTATTCAGACATGGAGATAGAACTCCTAAATAAAAGATGAAAATGAGATCATCTAATGAACTTTTCCTCTAATTTTTTGATGAAGTTCCTGATCCTTCAAAAGAAATTAAACTCAAACATCCTAAATAACTTTTTAAATTACTCAATGTCACTAGAGATTTAATTAGTAAAACATCTTGTAGTGATGATAACATAATTAAATTACTATAAATGAAATCAGTTCTCGAATTAGGTGGACATTTTGAAGGAATAAATAGAAAAGTTTAAATAAAACCATTAAAAATGCACAAAATTGAAAAAAATGGATCAATTCTTGATTTTCCATTAGAAGTTCTTATTATTCTTAAGTGGGGTGGGGAATTAACAAGTTTAGGAGAAGATCATGCAGTTCGACTAGGGTAACATTTTAGACATGAAATGTATCCAACAGAAAAAGATGGATTACTTAGATTACATTCCACATATAGACATGATTTAAAGACATTTTCATCTGATGAGGGGAGATGTTAGAATACAGCTGCTGCATTTCTTAAAGGATTACTAGGATATGAAGGAGAGGTTACACCAATATTAGCAACTATGGTTTAAAAAAATGAAACAGCTTAAGGTAATATTTATATTGATTTATAGAATTATTGGATTGTAATAATTTAGAGATTGATGAAGAAGTTGAAATTAAAACAGTTCTTTAAAAAATGTTATAGAGCGAAGAATCTATGATTGATCAAATAAATAGACATTTTCCAGATTTTAACATGACCCAAACATAGCATGATTTAATTTGTTAATTCAAAAGTCCAAAATCAATGTTGAATCAATTGTATGCATACATCAGATAACTTACTAGAAATATCAGGTAGCAATGTAATTATTTTTCAGGCATCATATTCACTTAGATAAAAACTATTATATTACACCCAGTGATATGGACTAAGGAGCCCAAACCATGTTTGAATAAGAAAATTTAACTCTATTCTTTAAGAGATGGTATAAATTAGAATATGATTTTTATTAAAAGGAAAAATTCAATATATCTAAGATACCAGATATATATGATAGTGTTAGATATGATATGTTGCATAATTAGGATAAATTATAGTTTTATGAAAACTCTAAAGATTTCTATGATTTAGCTGAATTGTTGAGTCATTTCTTAGTTCCATTTGAATATGGAATAACAACTAAATAAAAATTATCTATAGCTCATCATGTTATAAGTCCATTGTGTAATAAAATTAAATAGGATTTATTGTGGTGGAATAGACGGGAATAAAATAGCCAATAAGAAGAAGAGGATTACTGGAAATTTCGATAATGTGATGATGGAGATTTAAATAGTCCTTGGAGACATGTTAGAACGAGATTATATTTTACATCAGCATCACATCTATATTCATTATTCAATATACTATATTACGGACTTGGACATTACTTAATTGAAGATGAGTATAAACAAAAATAATTACAACAAATCATAATGTTGCAATACCTATCAAATATTGTGATTAAATTATATGAAGATCTATCTTCAAAATAAGAAGATCCTAACAGATTTAGAATTGAATTAAGTGTATCTGATGGAGTATAGATGTAATTTCCTATAGATAGAAATGCTTTACCAAAAAGTGAAAACATACATATCAATCAATCTTTAAGATTGGACTAATTGGAGGATTTTTTAAATCAAATAATTAATTGCAGATTTGGAGAAAGTAAATAACTCTGATAATTATCATAATAAAAATAAATATAAGTAATGCTTACTAAATTCATGGGGTATTTTAAGAACAGACCACCTTTCTAAAAGAGAGTAGCTAATTCATCATTACTCAGTCAATCAGATGAAATTTTGCTGGATGACTTATTGTTCCTTATCTCTTGCTTTGAGAACAATCACTCAGAATTCATAACAAAGGCCCCTTCTTATTATATAGAACAATATTTTTAACTTACATGCGAATAGTAAATAAATCATATCTAAACATTAGGGATTTTGCATCGATTTATATAGTAAGAAATAAAGTATTGCTAACTTGTCATTTAATGTTACATGAATTTTAATTGGGTATTGATTTTGCTGACCACTTTCTTAATCAAAAGTTTGTTTGTCTCATGAATAGAAAGTCCCCTACTCTTGTCAAAACAACACAGTAAAAAGAGGAATGGTTATCTGCAAACATTTAATTAAGCTATTTCCAATATTTACAAAAATTGGCTGTTAACATATAGGTTTTTCATGCTTGCAAAGTATAGCAATATCCACTCTTTTAAGAGGGGTAAAAGTTTATAGACATATAAACTAAATTACTTTGGCTATTCAAAATCAGTAATTTGGTAAATATTGTTAATAAATCATAGGTCAATAGTGGACTTGGATAAATGGAGATATTAAAACAAGCTTTATAAATGGTTCCAGAAGATATGCTACTTAAAGAAATAGTTCTCGTATATTGGTCTGATATTATTGTATTCTATAATTTCCTCAGTAAAGAAGTATATAATATCCTTAATTAGATCCTGTAACTATTGGATTATTATAGACATTTAGCTACACATATATGTTTATAGTTTTATGAACTTTATTTACAATTGTTCCAGATTAGGAATTCAATTTCAGATCTTTATAAATATAGAAAACATTTTGATAGAGATAATGTAATCAAATAACCAAAATGGTTTGATGTCAATAAACCAGTTCATAAATAAATTGAAGAGTTTATGTTAAAGTAGAAGCTATACATGGGTAACCACACAGATAGAGGAGCCACAAAACCCTAAGTTTCAAGTAGAACTTCGAAATCTCAAATAGCTCTAGATGCCAAAATTGATTTGAGTAAATTATCAAGAAAAGATAATACAATTAAAACCCATCGTGCTGGTAGGCAAGGAGATAGTGATGGAGATGATGAGGACTTCGAGGAGTTAAAGTAAATTCTCTAAAATTAGAATATGTAAACAAAATTAGCAAAGAAAAAATAATAATAATAACAACAACAATTATAATAATAAGACTCATAGGTGTCCTTTCAAAAATAATCTCAAGAGGAAGGGACTGACTTACCAAAAAGTGAATGATAGTTATAATTAATTTTATTTTTAATTAATGTTACCCGGCTATATTAATTCAGAAATGAGTGATTTCATTATATAGCAATCAACCTATATTAATATACAACCTAATTTTGATCAAGGATAACTCAATTTTATTTCTGTATGTATCTCTTCTATTTCAAAAGGGGGATTTTGGACCATTTAAAATTAATCAAATTGTAGAAGTTCCTTTGTGGTTAGCTATTGAATTAAAAAAGAAAAATAAATGTAGAGTAATCACTCCTGAATGGTTATCTATTGAAAAATTATAATTAAAACTTGAAGAAGAAACAGCTAATGAATAAGAATTAAGTGAATTAGAATAGTATTATTATGAAATTTCAGCCATTTTATTTGCAGAATGTCGAAATGATATAAAAGAGGATGCAAAAATTAAATAACTCTTAGAAGATATAAAAATATTGAGGGAAAACAAAATAAAAAAGAAAATAAAAGAATTCATAGATAGAGGTGTCGATTCAATTAAGATCAATAATATTAACCTCCATGAAAAAAATAAAATTTAATCAAACTTTTATGGGGATCTCAAAAAACTCAGAGCACTCAAACAATAGTCAGAAATTTGATTATCAATTATATAAATTAAAATATAAATGATTCATTCCTTGAAACCAAAAAAAAGATGTCAATAAGCATGCTACGAACATTAGTTCATTTTAACACCAAAATCAAGTGATTGCTGGATTAAATCATAAATTCAATTAGATTATTGCCCTGTTTATAATGAGTAATGGTCTTTTTAAAATTAGATTCACTGGGTAATTCGAGAACATTGTTCCGATTCCTAACTGCGATCGACAACCAGGACTTCCAACATTCATTCTAGAATATGATCGAACTTAGTATTAGTTCAATTTAGAACGATATTAATACGAACATCAAATGAAGATTGAAGAATCTTAAAATAAGAAAATTAAGATGGTAGAATTTAACCTAATACTTAGTTAGTTCCTAAACCAGGGAAAAAGCATAGATATTGTGGTGTCTGCAAAAAGAACTATGAAGAATATCTAGATGTATATTGATTAATTAAATTTTAGTTTAGCATGTTCAATCACAAGAACACATAAATACATTTAACTCATATCGCAGTGTAAATTTAATTAGAACCCTAATCATTGGTTACTAGAATGTCATCAATCCAGAGTTTTCAGATTAAAAATAATCTAGTATATTATTTTGTGATTCAAATACTCGTCTTCCTATGAATAAAGAAAACTTTGTTGCTTATTTTGATTAAGAAAAGATTGGAGTTAGATTTTAAAGACCACAAATATAAGACATTCCATAATGCGAATATCATGTTCCAATTTAAAAGAGAGGGAGGCCTTCCAAAAATAAATAGAAAGATCCAATCAAAAAGACCAAAAAACAAGAAGAAGTTCAAGTACCAATAATGTAGAGATATCCACCAACCCCATATGTTGATTGGTTTTACATGTAGCAACAATATTTGCAGGCATAATAATTCCAAAATTAACAATCCTTTTTATGCTATCCATAGCCCTAACAATAGTATTTTCGTGACTGTAAGGATATAATATTAATATTGTTAGAGCTATCTTACTTTAATTAGAATGCCCAATTAGATTTATAATTTTATCAGTAAATGTAGCAACAATAATAAAATTTCTAACTTATTAAAGAAAATGAAGAAAGAAGAGAACATTCTGAAAGATCATAACTCTGGCAACGATTAATTTAATTAGCCAATCATCAGTTGTCAGGTTAACCAGAACAAAATAATATTGTTTAATTAGTGCATAGTATCATAGAATCCTATGAAAATAATCCACGCTATAATCACAATACAAACAACAATAACAATAATAATAATATAAATAATGACTAGCAATTTCAGTGACAATGTTCATGAATTATTTTTTTAATTCTAATTTTAATATTAAACATCATAGTTTTTCAAAATCAACTCTCAATTTATGAATTACTTAAAGAGAATTATTTCCATTATATGTTAATACAACAAATCTATTTTATGAGCAAAAACTTGTAGGATTAATGAATAATGTTTAATCAACTTTTCTAGCAAATTATGTGAATTTTGATGGTATCACAATTACATTGGGACAATAATCAAAATCTAAACATTCCTATTTACTCCAATCAGTAGGAAACTTTGTTGGAAATACAGGCACAAAACTTCTTTATTAAATTATCTATTAACAAAGTGGTCCTATTCTATCTTAGTTCTTATGATATCCTAATTTTGCAGATTATTAATTAATTTCTGTTAATACATCTTCATTAATTATTCCAAGTGATAATTCATCAATATCCATTAAACTTGGATTTCCTACAAATCTCAAATTCTCATAGGGCATTCTTTTATTATTTTAAATTTGTTCAATTCTCACATTCATTGGTGGTTATGGTACAGGATGAACACTTACAATTTCAGATGTTGAGTTTACAATTATAACTTTTATTCTTTTTGGAATCTCATCTATAAGTGCTTAAATTAATAATGCTAAATATTCCTCAAACTACAATAATTAACTATATTACCTCATATTCATATTTATCAATGTTCTTTTAGTTTTCTTAGTCTAAAATTGGACCTAGAAGCAGCAACACATCACAACTAAGCTAATTTTTCTTGATTTTATCCACTAATTTAAACAGACCTCTGAATCCAAAATTTCCAGGTGTGTCAAAAGGGCCTGCTGCAATGACTATTGCAATTGAATCCTTCCTCGACTATTATAAGAAATTATATCTCTAAAAATCATCTTGATCCAAGGCTTCTGACGGAAAATCAAAATTTAATAGTTTCTATATTTCTAAATCCTTATTAGCTAATGAATCGAAAACAGCAGCAATTATTTATCCTGAAAATAAAAATATTGGATCATCAGAATGATATTTTATTTGTTTGATATCTTTTTAGAGGGATTGCTCCTCGAACTCAAAATAAAAATCTTTCACTTATTTTTACTCCTAAGATATCACTTAATAACGTAATAATCTTCCTACATAACAATTAGGTTCATTTGCCAATAAATTCTCCTTAAATTTTGAGAGTCTTTTCATTACTGCATTTCTCTTCTTTTATAAACTTGCATCTAAAATCACTTTTCTAACTTTTTCATTATCATTTTCACCAAACTTCTCCTCTATAACAATTTTTCTGCTATAAAATTAAGGAGAATTAACAAATTTAGGCCATTGAGGTTAAAATGGATCAACAGAAAATAAATTATCATCCTCGTTTTCAACCGACATTTCTTCCTACTACTCTTTTACTTAAATTTCCTGAATCTTTGCTAAGTTGACATTTTTCTTCGATGTCGTAAATTCTGCTATTTCATCAAGAAAGTCCATTTACTTAAATTAAAATAATGGCGCAATTAATTAAAGAATAAGTTTTCAATAATAAAAAGTATATAATCCAAATCATAAACTATGTAAAATAGTTAACTATCTAGAATTGTTATCATATTTTTGTTTATACCTAATATTAATTTATTTGCTGATGTAAAAAGCAACTTTAATGAATTTTTTGGAACATGGTTCAAATTATTATCCTTTTGGTGATAAGCCAGAGAAAACATATATCACATAAGGCAGATTTAAACCATTCATATCAGAGAGAAATCAAGTTGGTAAACTAGCTAACACTTAAACTTATCACTTTGATTCTCAAGGGAAAAGCTAAAAACTAAAAACTAGTGAATAATTAAACATCCTTGACACAGAAACCTTATTTAACAATAAAATGAACACCGACATGGAATCACCAAAATACGATCCTAACACAAAATATGTTACATTAATTTCTACTTCTTGTAAATTCGATGATTAATAAAAAAGCATTGATGTTAAATCCTATACCCTAAATCATAATTAAGTTGAGAGAGGATAATTGATGAGAAAACAATAAAAAGGATTGAACCACAAACATTAGTTGATTAGTAGGAGTACAAAAACATTAAAATCATAAATTCCAGCGATAGGAATATATGACCCACTGCCTGTCAATCGTCATTTACCAAATATTCAAATAAAATCAAAGTCTATTTAGAGACTTCCTGAAGTATTTGAAAGAACAACTTAATTGACTACACCAAAGACTACTCTTAAGAATAGTGTTTCAGAAATGATGTTTGCAAAACAAATTGCACAAATAAATAGAGAAGTAGAATAAGAAATGAAAAGAAATCCTAATCAAAAGTTTCACATACAACAGTTTGATATTAATGAGAATATGGATTTAGAGGAGGCAGAATAAATGAGAAATAGAATGAAATAATATTTTCAAAGTGTGAAAGATAGCTTAACTAAAATCAAAAATCTTATAAACATAAAACGTTGATTGTTATTATTTATATTAATGTCTTCTAGAAAACCAAATATTACAAAAATCAAAAGTAACCTTGAGAAAAAATTCGTTGACATCTATGGGAACAATCCATAAAATCAATAGATGCTTGATTATATAATTAAGGAAATTAAAGGAGAGGCTTAGAGCGAGAAAAATAAATCTGATACTAAATAAGTAACAGTTCTGGAGGATAAAGCAGTTTAATCGAATTTAGTTCCTGAAAAGGTCACTTAAGTTTAAGAATCATCTAAATAAAAATAAGTTGTTTCCGAAAAGGCATCGTCGCACGTAAATTTTTATTATATTTAAGCATGGAAAATCTGCATATGAGTTGGATTCTCAAAAATGGGGAGAACATGCAAAAGCTTTAGATGAAAAGTAAAAAAAAGAAGATGAAGAAAAGTTGAAAAGAATACTAAAATAGCAAGAAGATACACGACAATAGCTAAATTTAATAAAGCAATAAAAAATTAAAAAAGCAGAAGAAGAAAAAAATTCAGATATTCGTTTTGCAGAATAATAAAAGAAAATTATTTAGCGTCAAGAAGAACTTTCAAAAATAAATAAGGAAGCCAAAGCTAAGTTGAAAAAGGAGGAATATGAAAAAACTAACTAATATCTAGAAAATCTAAAGAAAATGGAGAAAAAAGAAAGAAAATAGAAGATAGCTGAAGAATAAAAAGAAATAGCATAAGGTAATATTTAAATTAATGATTAGTTTTAAGGAAAATGGAATTAGAAGATGAAGAATAAAAATAAAAAAAATTAGAAAAATAATTGGAAATGTAAAAAGTGTTAAAATAGTATGATGATGATTAAATTAAGTAGAAAGAAATAATAGAGAAGGAAAAAGAAAATGATAGAAAATTAATGAAATAAAACAGTGAAATCATTAGATTAAGAGATGAAAGAAGAGAAAATGAAAAAAATGAAAGATTAAATAAAATTAAAAATATAGCAAATAGATTTCAATTGACTGTGGATAAAGAACTGCAAGAGCGCATAAAGGAAGAGGAAAAAAAGTGTTAAAAGCACATGAAAGCTTAAGAAGAAAAAGCAAGAAAAGAAGAAGAGAGGAAACAAAAATCATTAGAAAGAAAAACCAAAGAAATGACAGATGAATTAAAGAGATAATAAAAATTAAAAGAAGACATAAAAAATAAAGAGATAGAAGAAGACAAGTAATTTGCGAAACAACTAAAAGAGAAAATGAAATAGGATGAGAAATTATCATTGATAAAAAGGGAAAGTTATAATGCAAAATTATAAGAAACAGCTTAACATATAAAAGAATAAATGTAAATTGAAGAATAAAAAAAGAAGAAAAAAAGATGAATTATTGTTATTATAATTTTGTTATGAAAATTAAATTTATAGATAGTAATATTCAATGTTGTGACAAATTCTACTTTAATTTTGATTGAAAAGTATAGTACTTAACTTTACTTTCTAAAGAATCTTCATCCATAGCTGTCATTCCAGCCATATCTGAAATATTATCATTTTATTAGAAATGATTTTATATTTCCTTAACTTTCAAAGTCTTATTATTTTTGTGAGATTAATTTCGTTAGCTCTTGATAATTATATTAACTTTACTTATTTTTTTTATCTCTTTATAATCTTTCTTCTAATTCCTCTAAATCTTCAAAATTTTCATTATATTGCATAACTTGACTATTATTGTGCTAAGATTATTAATATTATAATGAAACAATCTATTAAAGTTATGGAGAAGCAATACGATCATGAAAAGATTTTGAAGATTATTATTGAATAATCGATCCTTTTGAATCATTATTTTTATTAATTAATCCTCTCTCTGATAATTTGCTTAATATTTTTGAAGAACCTATAATCAAATTATTTTAGGAAAATTGTGAATTTTAGTAATTAAGTAATATTGAACTTTATTAACTATTTAAAAATGATGATGATCCACTATTACCACTATTACCACTTTTATTTAAACATTATTCTGATTAATGTCTACTCCTATTTCTGTTGTTATTTATAGTACTTTAATTTTAAAGGTTTACTAATTCAGACTTTTATTTTTCACCATCATTGCGTCTTAAATTTTTATCTTCAGGTCTTGTTGATCTTCCAATCAACTTAGTTTCTTAAGTTGGTTCTAATGTAATTTTAGTTGTTCCTTATGTAAATTCAGTCCAATCTAATCTTTTATCATGTTTGAATCCATTAGTGACTGATATTTACTCAAATAATGAATATAAATATCTATAATCTGGTGATGACTTAAATTATAGCTATTTAACATATTAAAAATATCTATCATATACTTAAAAAAATACTAATAAAATTCTAATGGACAACCATGACATAATTCTTCAAGAGTAGTTTATTATTTGACTTGGCCAACTAGTTTAGTCTTATCTTTTTCAGGAGCATTATGAAATGTTTACCAAGGTAAAGTTCCTTTAAACATATATATTATCATATATCCAATTGATTCTAAATCATCTCTTCTACTTAATTCATATCCCTTATGTGCATTTATACTAGCATATCGAGTTGTTCCAACGAATGGCTTATTTTCTTTGAAAGATCTAAATATTATTAATCTTACACATGAGCTCCATCAGGTTCCCGAAAAAATTTAGCAATACCAAAATCTGCTAAAAATACTGCATTTGATTCCTGATCTTTTCCAGTCATAACATTTTCAGGCTTCATATCTCTATGAATAATTCCTCTAACAATTTTTTATATATAAGGATACTTTCTATGAACTCCTTCTATTATTTATAGGATTTACAGAGTAACATTTACAACGCATTTCAAAGAAAATCTCTTTAAGGCCTTAAGATGATATGATAAGTCTCTCCCTAACAGTTGCATAACTAAACAATTATGATTATGTTCATTTCCAGCCCATATTATTTTAGGAATCCCTATTTAAGTATGAATCTAACCTGGAACTTTTCTCAGGGCTTCTAACATTTATATTTCCCTATCTAAGCTCATGTTATTAAAATCTTCTTTCTCCACTTTCATTGCCACATATTCTTTTGATTAAAGGTCTTAACACAGAAAAACTACTCCGAATGAGCCTATGGAATGTTCTCATTGTATAATACCTGCGCTTATCTTTCTCTTCACATAAAAACGATTATTGTAGAGTTTTTCGAATTTTTGATCTTCTACATTCATTGAAAGAAATAATAATTTAATTGAATTAAGAAGGTGTAAGCAAAATTAAAATTATTACACTTAATAAAAAAGTTGCTGCATAATTTAGTTAGTTTAATACATAGAAAAATCTAAGATAGATTCACAAAATAATAATTTAATTGTGTTAATATTTATTTTTCATATAGACTTTAAAAAGGCCCTTAGTTTCTCTAATTTAAGAATGGCTCCTTCCATATAATTTTTAAATTCTATCCAAGATAACTAAATTATATACAATTAATACAGTTCTATCAGCTGATTACTTGTCTTCTTCAGAATTTAAATCATCTATTATTTCTTATGCTAATGATTCAATCATTTCTTCAAAATTATCATGTTATCCTTTTAACTAAGTTATTATAATTTAAATACCTTAAATTTTTACTACATATCTTTTAAATTATCAGTGAGTAATAATTTAATTTCCCCCAAACTCAAAGCTCCACTATTATCTTTATCATATTTATTGAACAATTCTTTCAAATTTCCTCTAAATTTAAATCTTCCCTTATCTTCAATACATAAATATTAAATCCATTCCTCTCTTGAAACATAACCTGAATTATCTTTATCAAGAATTGACATTTCTTCCTTAATTCTAAATAAATCTGGTTTGTCTCCTTCATATGCATATAATAAGAATTTTAATTCACCAATAGAAGTTTAATTATCAGAATTGATATCAGATGCATCAAATGCACTCCATGCTGCCATAATATCTTAATATGCTTCTTTTAATATTTTAGTTTAATTATCATCACCTAAATCATGTTTAGTGTGTGCTTTAGTTGATTGTATTAGAATATCCATCAATAAATTAATTGTATCTGGTTTTTATTCTTTCAATTCACTACAAAATAATGTTTTTATAGAATCTAATTCACAATATTCAGTCGTTGAATTACCAGCAGCTGCTTCAAATAATTTATCAAAGAAAATTCTTCTCTCTTTAGCCCTTCTGTCTGCATTTTCATATGTTTGAATTAGTGCATATTAAAGCATAAAATCTTATAATTCCCAAGAGTTCAATAACCAAACACTGAACTCTCTAAATGATATTGATTAACTCCTATCTTGATCTAGTTGAATAAACATTTTTTCTGCAAAATATTCAAGATCTTTTAGTTCAGGGGTTTTAAGTTTCGAAATTTTACATAGGGCTCTTATACTTGTTTATAAGGTCATTATTAACTCCTTCTTCTCTATTTCACCTGAATAATCAAAGTCAAACATTTTATAAATGAACTCGAGTTTGGTATGAAATTCTTCCCCACAAAAGACAATCTAAGGTTAGATAATTATATTACAATCACTGCCAAACTTTCATATACATCAACCTGACCTGCAGCAGAATTATTATTCTCTAATAATAAGAATACTTATTCTGTCCACTCTTCTAATATACCTCCAAATACATCTAAGTATTCATCCATGATTAATGTGCTTTTGGTTGGATAAGAATCATTTATCATTTCAATACACTAATCCTATATTTATAGTATACATCATTTATATGTTAAAGTTTTCTTGTTTTTAAGAATGTAATCAAGGTTTCTTCTAATGGTCCTTTTGGAACTGTTCTAAAATAATTTCCCATTATAATATAATAAAAATAGGTAACTCATAAAGAATACTAAAAAACTTATCAAAACCAATTTTAAGAATATAATTAACATATATGTATTCACGCGCTGTAACTTTAATAAAAAGAGCTGATATGTTTGGAGCTGATATTACTCTAAACATTGAAAATAAAGGATAGTTTACATCTTGTTTTGGGGGTTTCATGACTTTAGTAGTATGGATTGTTATGCTCTACGTTTTTATATATGAAGGCATCAATTTAATTAACAGAGTTGACTAATAAGTACTAAAAATATTTAAAATCAGGCTATAACAAGGAACATTAATGATATCAATCCAAATGCTAGAATTCTCAATTCCTCGAATTTTATGATTGGAATAAAAATAGAAGATCCTTTATAAACAATATATAATACCACCAATCAAACCATGTATAATGTAACTGTGATACAATATTACATCACTACTTATTCTAATAAAACTCGAATTAAAAGTACAAACACAAGCATCATACTCGAGTAATGTACATAAAACCATTTTTAATTATTCGATTAACTTTCAGCAGAAGATGCTGTATCAACATATAAAGACTATGTTTGTTTACCTCTCGATTATCGTATCACTCTCCAAGGAACATATAACAATCAAATATTTTAATATACAACCATTAAAGTTACTGCTTGCAAAAATAACTCTCACTGTTTTACAAGTGATTAACTTAATACGTTGCCAGAAAAGTAAACATTTAAATTGTCAACTCTAATTAGAACTACTGTCATTAATCCTTTCTCAAACGCTTAGATTATTAATCCTATATTATTTTAAGATTTTTATTAGTAAACCAAAAAACTGCAAGAATTTCAATCAGATATATTTTTGTAACCTAATTAACTAATTATTGATAATTCAGTTTTCCCTTTTCAAACCGATCTATTTGAAGGCGAATACTGGTCCTTTGAATTGGGTAATGTACGTACATTTGTTGTAATATTATGCTTTATTTTAGTAAGATTATTCAGAGCCAACTAACTTTTTTACAATCAATTTACGATTATCTAGTGATTACTATTCATCATTTGTAAGCTTTGCAAAATTTAGTGATTTCATTTCGTATATAGGAGGATTACTGAAAGTTGTTTCTAGTCTAGTTGGCATAATTGTCATAAAGTACAATATAATAGGATTTAAATTGTTTTTAGCCAATACTTTATATTAGTGTAAAATTGAAGATGATCATGCTACTAAGAGGAAAACTGAGTCTAATGATATCTTTAAATTTATTTAAAAGGAAAAAGAGAAAGCAGAAGCTATGCTACAACGTTTCAGAGGATCAACAAAAAAATTATTTTAATTTAATAAAGTTTCTGGAATATTTCGATCATAACGATTTAGTGCTGTTTAAAAATCAGATGCAGATTTATTGTAAAATATGTCAATGGGGCAGGGAAAAGAATTAGACTCTGTTAAAATGGAGCCACCAACCCATGAATATTTTACCCCTGATCACATGAAAGACTCTTTTATTTAAAATATGGTTGAATAACTATTAATAGCTAACTAAAAGATTAAATTAGGGATGAATTTCATTTTATATTATCTCTCTTGTTTAAGACATTTTGAAAAATACAAAAAAACATATATAGTACTTTGGAAGGCTACTAATAAAATAAATAATGATTTAGATATTGTACTAATTTTGTAAAAACTACAAGAACTTAACAAGTTAAAGTAGCTTCTTCTAAACAAGTCACAATTATAATTATTTAATTATATTCCATCACCATAAATTACATGGCATAACTTATATCAAGTAAGAGACACATAATTATAAAAGGATACAATTTAAAAAAAAATCAATGCTTGTGGTAAGGTTTAAAATTATAACACAAGAGATAAATTACTTAAACTATTCAGAGCTTTTGAAGTTGTTTAACAAGAAGATATAGAAATGAATAAAAGGCTCATTGAATCTCTTGGTCCTTTTGTATAAAACGTGTTCCTTGAATCATTGCTTATTGCATAAAATTACAATAAAATAAAACAAGAAGAAAATAATAAGAAAGAAAGTAAATACCACCCTCCAAATACTATGAATACATCAGCAATATAAAATTAATAATAATAACAGATATAATTTGAGACAAAGTAGTAAGTGTTAAGTTATGTCAACTCGAAACATGATTTCTAAGATTAAGGAGAAATTCCATTCGATTCATGAAATATTATAAATATTTTGATTATTAAAACTATGGCACCTAAAAAAAAGAAATCTAAGAAATCTAAGAAATCAAAGAAGGAAGAATATTTACCTTCCATATACAATATACCAACATATGAGAATCCTGAACTTGTAACTCCTAAAGTTGATTTAATTATTAAACTTGTACATCCTGTGACTGATCTATTGACATTGCGTATTAGGGTATAGTTTAGTGTAATTAGGTACCAATTTCAACAAGAATTGAATAGATTCATTAAGAAATTTCAAAAATGCATTAAGGTGCCATTTCTGGAATATCAGTTTGTAGAGATAGATTTAGTCCAGAAGAAGTAAATTTAAATGAAATATTAGGCACTTGACCCAAAAAAGACACTTGAATAGTGTGGAATATTCGATGGAGAAATTAAATTACTTTATGATTACAAACCAGTTGTAGGTCCTCTTCTAAAATGAAATAATACAATAATAACTGTTAGTTAAATTTATGATTTAAATCAATTTTGCTCTTATTGTGCTGCTTGTAACTGTAATAATATTAACTTAATATACTTCCTTCTTTAATTCAGCTACTTCTCTCTTTAATCTAATATTCTCGTCCTTCAACTTCTCATATTCAAGTTTGAGTTTGTCTACATCAATATCAACTGGTGAACCGAGATACTTTTTAACATAACTAAATATTTAAATTTATTACTCAATAGCATTTCCTGGTTTTTCAGGCTCTTCATAAAGACCAACCAAAACCCTTGTCAATTGATCTATCACTCCTGCCTTTTCCAAATACTTTCTGAATTCCTCTTTCTTTGAATCGGTTGTCTAAATAACATAAATTAATACCTAAAAACTCATAAGTTATATTAATTAATATATTATGAATAAATTATAAGAAGCATTAGCACTTACAAATAGAGATTATAAATTATCTATTGATACTTAGTCATATTCAAAGATTGATTAACTTAAATAACTCAACTTTAATCCTGCTCCAGTACATGTCGCAAAGGATTTATTGAGTGTACGAGAAAACCCAAAAGAATATGCAAAATTACACAAACTTGAATTCAAATTTCGTTAAACCTAAGTTTGGTAACCATCAATTAAAGAATCTCAATCTCGAATCCCTTAATAACTTTAAATGTAATAATAAGAATTAATTGATACAACAAATGCAATTTCATTTATTGAAACTTCCAAAGCTGAAGAATCATAAGTACTTTAGTCATCATAATCAACAAGAAGAAAGATATTAGTTAAATCTAGATAATCAAAGTAATCAAATGATTCTTTGGTTTGGAAAAAACCATTGAAATAAATAACTAAGATAGTTTTACAGTTAAAATCAGAAAGCAAAGTTGAATATTCTGTTATTATTAAATATGAAGATGCAAGTAATTAATTAGAAGCCAAAAAAATTGATAATAACAAAAGAATATAATGGGATTGCTAAGTCAAATTTGAAGTGACTGAAGAACCTAATTTATATTTAATAATTGTTTAATAAGATAAAAAAAATTAACAAAATGTATTACAATAAGTTATTAATCTCCAAAATGTAGAAAAAGAATTCTAATAAGAAGTTTAACTAAAATATTTAAAATCAACAATCAATGCTACTCTAAATGTAGAATTTAATTGATTTATAATCATTAATAAATCAATATTTATTAATCTAATAGTTCCTCTTTGTTAAGTAAAAAACACTTATAAATATATATTTGATTCCATCAATGTAGACTAACACCAATGTAAATTATTCATATCCATTCGATCTAGAATATTTTGTATTAAACAGATATTCATTAAAATTCAGTAAAATCAACATTACTGGTATAAACATTACAACTTCTATTGTCTTCAATATGAAACTTGTTACTATGTATGTCTGAATTCCATTTTTCTTATTCTTAAGTTGAAAATAAGTAAGTTCATTGGGAAGTGTTAAGTATACAATAAGTTATTAAGTATCAAAATTTGAAGTTTCATCTCTCCAATCATACCATTCCTTAGTAGCTTCTTCACTCATATTCTTTAGTGTAAAATTCTATCTAAATGGAATGATTATCATAAGAATAGGTTAGTTACGATAAAGATGCAGTTTTCTAAATAACATTTTAATCAAACTTAATTGAAAATAAAGCCTTGGAATTAGAAGCAAGTAAATTAATAAAATTATTCCTGTCTCATTTCCTTAAGACAACAACATAATTAAATAGATGTAATTATTCAATCTTATGATGCAATCAACAATTATGGACACCATCATTATTGTATGCAATTATGGATCGCTTTTCATTTCACGCAATAATATAATCGATAACTCTAATTCAACTTTATAGCTTTATTTCTTTCTTGTCAATTTGTGATTAGCATCAAAAATTCGCTTAATTCTATTTACTTGTCCTGAAACTCCAACCTATTGCAAAACTGGTTCAACTTATTCACACTGTTAAAGTAGAGGAGTCTCTATGAAGGATGTTAGAGGGATCATTTCACTATAACAGTGATAATATGTTTCTTCCATTATATAAAATAATACAAAAGAAAAATTAAACCCTCAAGATTATAATTTTTGTGTTGCTAAATTTTTCTAGAAAAATCTTTGTAATTCAAAGCAATGTGATTTGAGTAAAAGGAGAAGAATTTTATTTCTTATTCAATGTTTTCAGGTGGATTTAAAGGATTTAGTGGATTTGGATTTGGTGGAGCAGAAGAAGAGAGTTCTGCCCCTGAACCTTAAAATATAGACAATAAATCATTCTATGAATTACTTGGTTTATAACCAGGTGCCACAACAGATGAAGTGAAAAAAGCATTTAGAAAAAAGGCAGTAAGAGAACACCCAGATAAAGGAGGAGACCCAGAAAAAGTAATCAAATTAATTCTATATATTAGTTTAAAAAATTAACAGAGGCTTATGAAATTTTATCAAATCCAGAAAAAAAGGATTTGTATGATAGATATGGTTTGGAAGGAGTGAAAAATGGAGGAGGAGCAACAGATATGGGTGATATCTTTAGTCATTTCTTTGGAGGAGGTGGAAGAAAAGAATCTGGACCTAGAAAAATGAAGGCTAAACTTGTAGAAATAGAAGTCACATTAGAAGATGTTTATGAAGGAAAGATCATTAAATTACCAATTAAAAGAAAGAGAGTTTGTGAAGGTTGTTAAGGTAAAGGTGGTGCAAATGCAAAAACATGCACTACATGTAAAGGAAAAGGTGTAGTGTAAAAAGTAACAATGATTGGCCCTGGAATGTATTCTTAATCCAGTGGACCTTGTTCAGATTGTAGAGGCGAGGGTACAGTATACCCAGATAAAGATAAATGCATAAAATGCAAAGGAAATAAAGTTATAGATTAAGATAAAGTTCTTGAAGTACCTTTAGAAAAAGGTGTACCTGAGGAACATGATTATTAATTTTATGGAGAATCTGATGAATATCCAGGTGTTATGGCAGGAGATCTTTATACAAGAGTTAAAATAAAAAAGCATGCAATTTATGAAAGAAGAGGAGCTGATTTATATACAATTAAAAAGATTACACTTCTTGAAGCACTTACTGGATGTCAATTTACATTGAAATATTTGGATGGTAATACATTAATGGTCTCAACTAAACCAGGAGAGATCATTTCTCCAAGTATAAATGATAAATAATAAAGATTCATTTAGAACAATTAAAAATAAAGGTATGCCATTTTATAAAGATGCAATGTAAGAGGGAAATCTACATATATAATTTGAAATTGAAATGCCTAAACCAGGTTAATTAAAACCTGAACATATTGCAGCACTAAGAACAGTACTATATTTATATAATGTAGATTTTACCTAAAGCTAATGAAAAAGTTAAAATTGATGAAAAGAAACTATTTTATTTAGAAGATTATGATGAAACTAATCTAAATTCTAATCCTGAAGGTGGTAAAAGAGATGAAGATGAAGAAGAATCATAACCAAGAGGTTAAAGAGTACAATGTGCCTAATAATGAAAATATGAAATTTTAATTTGCTTAATAAAATATATTGTATGAAACAGGCAAGAATTACAAAACTTCACCCAATATTTAGTCCACCTAAAAACGAAGAAGTATAATAAATTAATAATAAGGCCCCATTCTTTGATCCTTGTCCTAAGTTCTAAACTGTTTATCATCCAAAATGCAATTTAGATCGTATTATATCATATTTGTTTCTGCGTCAAAATAATATAGAGGGTAAAACATTTAGTCAAAGGCGGATCTGTAAATTAGATTGTACTCAAAACTTTGATGGTCCTGCAAAATGTAGAGTTTTAAAAATTCATCCTCCAGATGCTTCATAAATCAATGGATGGAAAAATGTTGGAGGTGAGGTCTCATATGATTTTAATAATGGTTGGAAAACTAGATTAAAAGATATTTGCACTGATATATAAGAGGATATTAAGGTAATGAAAAGAGTTTTAATGGATGAGGGTGAACAAAAACATGATTATAAAGCTAGAATAGAGTATTTAAGAAGATATATAGAGGAAATAAATAAAATGTATCATATAGTAGATGTAAAAGAAGATGTTAAGAGATTAAGAGGAATCTATCGTAAAAGTAGAGAGGAAATTAAATCATATATGAAATTAAAAGGAACAAGATTCTTTGAAATAGTTCCATAAATTAAATAAGTTTAAAAGGATCCAACTTTGATTGATGCATTTAGAGTTTTTAAACCACTCACTGATGAAAAACTTATAGAAAAGTAAAAATATCTCGATGATTTATTTAAACACCTTAATCGTAATAAGAATAAATAAAAGGAGGCTTAGGAACAACTAATAGAATTAGAATAACTTGATTATCTCGTATAGTAATCTGTAAGTAAAGTTGAAAATATTTCAATCACTGCTAATAAAGAACTTGAAAAAAAATTCGTTTTTGAAGAATTTATTGAAGAATCTAAATAATATGAAGATGAATAAATTGAAGAAGATGAAGTTAAAGAGGGTAATGACTAACAAAAACCAACTAATTAAAGACCGAAAAGAGCTTTCAGTTAGATAATTTCTGGTAGATAATAGGACAGAAAAAGTGCTGCATAAGAATTTAACTCTTAACATTATTTATTTGAAGTTAAAGATGTCAATTCCTTTGGTCAATAAATCAGATTAAATAGAATGAATAAAATTATGAATGAAATGTTTAAAGAATAGAGAAACTTTAGTCAAGAGCTGTAATAATATTCATATAATTACATAAAACATTCTAATGTAGAAAACATTTCAACAGATAATATTGATAATCTTTAAAATGTATTCTATATATTTTACAGTAGAAACAATTTGCTAGTAAAGAAAAAGAATTAAGAAGAATGAGTAAATCATCAGCAAGTTAAATGGGTAAAAGAAGTTCTGTTCATATTTCTGCATTATATTCGACAGCAGCTTCTAAACAATAATTAAAATATTTTTGATTCCTACAACTTATTCGAAAATTATTAAAAATTTCAAATTATGAATAGCCAAGTGATAAGCGCCATTCTTAAAAAATCAAACATAGAAAATAGATAAAATAGTGATAGTAGATAAACAGGTGATAAAGACCTCTTTTATAAGTAATGGGAAGATAAACTATAAAAGAGGGAAGCTCAAGTATTTTAAATCATGTATATAAAGTATAGTTGGATTCAAAGTATTAGTAACTAAAATTATACTCAAAATAATTGAAATTATAGAGTGAAGAGTTAGTTAAATAAAAATTAGAGCTTGGTGAAAAAATAGAAAAATACAATAAATTACTTGAATAGATTATAAGTTAATAGAATCAACCAACAAAGAATGGTTCTCTTACACCTAATACTAAAATTAGAAAATATGGAATTAATGAATGTTAATAAAGAGTAGCAAGTTTATTATAAAAAATAAGAAATACAAGCAAAAATAGTATTAAAACCTAATAATAATCATATTTTGGAAATAATTCAGAATATGAAGATGTTTTATTCAGTAAAAGATAAAATCATAGTTCTTCATTTACAGGAATAGTTAATGTAAGTGGATAAGAATAATAACCTCCTAAACCTGAGCAGCAACCTGAAGTATAAGGGGAATTAATGAATCACTAATTATCTTTACAACATATGGAGAATAGTTAAAGGCATTTTTATTCAAAAGTATATGAAGAAATGAATAAATTAAAGAAGTAGTTATGAGTATTTATCCATAAATTAATTATTTAATGCTTCAAGAATATTACAACGATAAGATATTATTTATAACTGGATGCACAGGTAGTAAAGCAATACTAAATATTAGGCTTTGTTGGTAAAGTCTTGTTAGAGAAAACTTTAAGATGTTTGTCAAATGTAAGATGCATTTTTGTTCTGATCCGGTAAAAGAAAGGTAGCAGTCTAACTGAACGTTTTAAAAGAGAAATACTTGATTCTTAAGTATTAATTGCTTATAATATTAGTGTTTTGATAGACTAAGAAAGATTCATGGAGGAAACTTTGAAAAATTCATTAGTGAAAAAATTCATCCTATTGAAGGTGATATGCTTAAAGAAGGATTAGGATTATCACATAATGATAGGCAATTAATTATTGATAGAGTGAATGTAAGTTTTTATGTAATTAAGATAATCATAAATTGTGCAGCAAGTGTAGATTTTAATGCTAGATTAGATGATGCCATACAAATTAATGTCAGAGGACCATAAAGATTTGTTTAATTGGCAAAGAGTATTAAGAATTTAGAAAACTTTATCCATATTTCTACTGCATATGTAAATTCAGATAAGGTGGGATATATTGAAGAAAAAATATATGATCCAGATTAAGAAAATTTGGAACAATTAGTCTCTTAATTATTGAAAACACCAGTAAGTATATTGGAAAAGAATGTTAAAGATATTATTGGAGATTTTCCAAATACTTACACATTTACTAAATGTATTGCAGAAAAATTACTTGTTTAAACTAGAGCACCACATTTCCCTTTAACATTTATTAGACCATCAATAGTAGGTGCTTCTTGGAGAGATCCTGTCCCTGGATGGATTGATAGTTTAGTAGCTAGCAGTGCAATATTCTTTTTTGTTGGTTTAGGATTATTAAAGACTTTACATGGTGATGAATGTTTAATTGGAGATTAAGTACCTGTAGATTATGTTGCTGATTTCATTTTAACTGCTGGAGCACATTAAAATGGAAAAAAAGAAGTAAGTGTCTATCATTGTTGTTCTTCTGCAAAGAATCCAATGACATGGGCATTAGCTAAAGAAATTAATGCAATATTCTGGAATAGATGTCCTAGTTCATAACAATTTTAAAAACCTAATCTTACTTTTTATAAAAATGAAAAGGTTTATAAATTAATGACAAAAGTAAAAAATGCACCTGCTTTGCTTTATTATTAAATAGCAAATAAAGTAGGAAACAAAGAAATGAAGATTTAAGCTAAAAGATTAAAGAAAATTATTGAAAGAGCAGAATCTATTAATGATACATTTAGACCATTCGTAACCAATGAATGGATTTTTGATAGTTCTAAAAGTGATATTTTGATAAAATTTTTATAAGGAAAAGAAAGATAAGATTTCAACGTAGATATTGAAAAACTAAATTGGAGACATTATTTAGAGAGATTCAATTGGGGAATTTAAAAATATATTCTTAAAGATCAATTAACTGATTTGAGTGATTAAAGTACTGATGTATTGACTCAAAGAAATTAATAATCTTATTTTAGTGACATTGAATGGTGTTTGAGTCATGGTGAAGATTTCAAAACAAAAACAACAAAAGAATAAATCAGTTTAGTAATGAATTCTCAAAGAGTTTAAGCAGTTATTAAATAATTGGTTGAAGAAAAGGCAAAAAAATATTAATCTACTACCCTAAATTTGGAGAAATTACATTAGAATATTGAAAAATCAGGAGTTGATATTTGTGAAGTTATGTTTGCAAGCTACAACATGGGTGTGATTAGGGCTTTTGGTTGGCTGGTCACTAAAATATTTAGGTAAATATATGAAAAAGTTTAAATTGATGAACCAACATTGTTAGAACTTTAAAATTATAATTAAAAATAAAGAGGTCCCTTAATATTTATGCCTACTCATAGATCTTATATAGACTTTATTATGGTAAATAATATAAATTATTTTTAGTGTTCATATGTCTTTTTTTCTTACAAAATAAAATGCCCACATATAGCTGCAGCTGAAGATTTTCTATCAATGGCTGTTATTCCTACTATTCTAAGAGCCTCAGGTGCATTCTTTTTAAAGAGAAAATAATTAGAGGACAGCATTCTCTATAAAACTATATTTTATGAATATGTTTAAAGAATATTGATGGAAGAGTGCTATTTAGAATTCTTTATTGAAGGTACAAGATCCAGAACAGGAAAAACCTTAAATCCAAAATTTGGATTATTAAGTATTGTTAGTGATGCAGTATTTGATAAAAAAATAACGGATGCAACTATTTTACCAATAACAATTAATTATGAAAAAGTTTTAGAGGCAGATACATATCCTTATGAATTATTAGGAGAAGAAAAGGTGAAAGAATCTTTATTAAGAGTAATCAAAGCAATAAAAATATTATCATCAAATTTCGGTAGAATTCATGTTGGTTTTGGAAAAATGATATCAGTAAAGGAATGGTCATAAAACTTATAATTAGATTCATATGATAATATTCGTGATAGAAAAAAGGGTGTTGAAACTTTAGGTTATGAAGTTGCATATAGATTAATTGAAGAAATGGTTGTTATGCCCACTGGAATAGTTTCATCCTTACTTTTAATGAATAGAAGAGGAATTACAGAAGATCAATTAATTAAAAGATTTGAATGGGTTTTAAGATAAATTTCATAAAGGGGAGCAAAAACATCAATCACTAATAATGGATAGAGTGATGTGGCTGTTAGAAATTCAATTGGTTTCCTTCAAGATTTAGTGGATAAAAAGAAAAAGAATGTATTTGAATTGACCCTTATTCCTAAATAAGAATATAAAAGCATTCTATTATTAAGTTACTATAGAAATTAATTAGCTCATATATTCTTTAGTGAAGGTATTGTATGTTGTGCATTAAATGGATTTGGTCATTTACTTTCACATAAAGAAGGAGTTGGTATTGAAAGATTGTGGGAAGAAAGTGATTTTTTACTTAAATTATTAAAAAGAGAATATGTAATTAGAAATAGAATCACAAAAATAGAAGAAATGATTAATTTTATTTCATTAATGGTGGATAGAAATGTATTAGAAAGAATAAATGATAAAATAAGAGTTAATTAATAAGGTGGAGAATAAGCATGTTAATTTACTTGTTCACTTATTTGGCCATTAGTAGAATGTTATTGGGCAACAATTGTTTATTTTTATTAATTAAAAAGAAGTAGTGAATCAAGTGCAACATTCGAATTATCAGAATTAATTGCATAAATTCAAGGATTTGCTGAATAAATGTTTGGTGAACATATTATGGAACATTATGAAAGTTGTTCTGTAGAAACTATAAAAAATGCAATTAATACATATTAAACAATGAGATGTATAGATATAATAAAAAAAGATGATTCAGAAACAGTTCATATTAATTTTAGTGATTAAGAAGTATATATTTATTTAATTTGGTAGTTATTAGAAGTAGAAGCATAAGTAAAGAAGTATTTAAAGAATAATTATTCAAAATCTATTTAAAATCCAATCGATATTGCTAGATCATTATTAGATTACACAGTAATTCCAAAATTATGAGTGTTGTAAATTAAACTCATATAATATATTATTGTTTTATGATATATCAATGATGATGTGATCCATGTCCTTTCTTAACATACTTTAATCCACAATATTTGCATGTTTAAGGTGTACCTTCTGTTCTTGTATCTAATTTAATATAAACTTATGGATGACCAGCATTAATATGTGTTCCACCCTATTACATTTATTCATATTTATACCAAACATCTAACAACATCTTGATCTACTTCAATTACTGGAACCATATGAATAAATTCTTCTGCTCTACTTTTATGAGTTTAGATTGATTTCTTATATTAATATTCTATACTTTATGTGTTTCATCATAATCTAACCATTTATGTTATGCTAATCCTGTATATGATCTGACTACTTATGAAAATTAAGCAATCTTTCCTATTTTTGCAAGCTAAATGCACTTCTATAACATTAATTAATAATAATAATAATCTTGATAAAAAGTCACTTATTTTATGGTTTGTAGTCATTTTATTTTCCTATTATGATTTATGCATTTTTCAAATTATCAAGCTCTGCTTATAAAGTCATTAATTCTTCTTATTTTTAATGGAATTCTCTTAAAATATATAAACACTATACTTATTTTATTCAATAAATTTCTTCTTCCAAATATTCACTTCATCAAATAAGTATTTTTATTTCTCTTCAACATTAGATGTTGATTCCTCTAATTATGAATGTAATTCTGCAATATAATGATTAGCATCTTCTATTTCTTTATCTTTATCAGCTAATTACTTATCATATCCATCTATTATATTTTACTTAACCTCTAATTTATCTTATAAAGATTGAATTTCTTCTTATAAAACTTTTATTGTGTTAACCAACTATTAAATTTAGCTATATGCTTATGACAATTCACTCTCTTAATCTTCATCTTCTTCTTTTCTTGATTACTATTGTTCCAATTGTTTGATTTTATTTTACAATTCTTAGACTTTTTATCTCCAGGGTTCTTCAACCTATTATAAATCAACAACTTGAAGAGGATTCTAAATTTATTGATTATTTTGATTTGTATGTAATCTCTAATGCTGAGATGATTCCCAATTTTGATGTCCAATATTACTACTTCCATTTACTGGGACGATTGGTCGAGAATATCCTTAGGGATATTATTAGTGTTATTATTATGCAATTGGTTAAGGTTAATAGCCTTGTTAACCAACTATCTTAATTACAGGTTATTATTAGGAGTAAGCACTACTGTAGCCAATACCATATGGAGAAACCTGAATTTATTATCTCATTAAATTTTATTATAAATGTTATATATAAATGTTATTACGTATTTTATTAAATATTAATTATCATTTTTCAACATTGACATTATCTGATTAAATTTCTTATTCTAATTACTGCTCTGTGGTAGTAGGG
>JMSD01000058.1:162866-180741 GCA_000715435.1 Paramecium caudatum | reverse complement strand
CCTTGCTAATGGTCAATCAACCTATAAAACACATATCGGGGCCTTAATGAGTTTATTACTATTATCCTTAATTACTTATTCAGGAAATTCCTTTATTGTTGAAATGAATTAAGGATCTAATGCTAGTTTGAATTAGAAAGAAATACTTCTTACCGAAAGTGAAGTAATATCTTATATTTAATCTATAGGGATTTACATTTAATTCAAGTGAATTCGTTTTTGCAGTTGGTGTTGTTGATTCAGTAGGATAAGTAATACCAAATCAGAATAATGAAATATTTGGTATAACATTCTATTAGTGTACTAAATATTGGAATGAAACCAATTGTACTTTTATTCCAAGTGTTCCTTGTGGTACTTTAAAGAGAGAAATGACATATGTGAAATATTATATTATAATAGGATTATGATGTAACTCCAGCATATGAAAATGTAACACATTGTATGAATTCTGACTATTTAAGATCGATTTAAAACATTTCCCTTTAAGGATATTAAGGAATGAATACTTTTACTGTTATTGGCGCAATAGTTTAAACATGTTAAAATAGCACAAAATCTCAAAGTATGAGTGTTATAAAATTAGATTGTGCACCATAAGAAGTCATAAATAAATATTTAAAAAACTCTAATGTATTCTATACCTATACTACTTATTCATTTAACAAGGAACTTACAGAATTTCCTTATGTAAAGGAATAAAATACAGATGTATCAGTATTATTTGAAAATACAATTAAATATATAAAAGTATTCTAAAAGTATTCAATTACTCGATTAGAATACAATCCTTTTTATTTTTTTTCATAACATACTTATTAGGAAGCAATAGAATACGATAAAACAATATTCGATATGGCACTAAACATATAAAGTAGCAATTTACTTGCAGATATATCAATTAGATTAAGTGCCAAAAAACAATTATATTATGTAAATTATCAAACACTTATGGATGTTGCAGCTAAAATTGGAGGATTTTATACTATTGTAAGATTGATTATGTAGATTCTCCTATTTCCAATACAATTTGTTATATATAAATTGTACTTAATCAATAGGTTAATTCAATAACAATTATCTTGTTCAGAGGAATTTTAATCTGTAAATATCAACAAATAAATTAAACTATTTCAGCTTTTTAAGGAGAAAAAGGCCAGATAAGTTTATTGGTAAGAATCACTTCATGTTGATAAGCTGTTAGATATAACAGAAATATTATTTAAACCTTTACGAATTTCGAAATAGGTAGATAATTTACATGGTTCATTGAAATGGTTAGATAAATACAAAAATTCAGAAAATAATCAATAAATTGATGACATAATATTTGATGTATTGGAATCGAGAGTAATAATTAGCCCGCGATCAATTAATTAGGAGTAGCCTGCTAATTAAATACTTTAAAGTCGTATTACATCGATTGGAAAAAGAACATGAATTAAATATAAATATTAATTATCATTTTTCAACATTGACATTATCTGATTAAATTTCTTATTCTAATTACTGCTCTGTGGTAGTAGGGTTTATATCTTGTTTTTCAACCTATTAAGGATTTGTTGGTTCAATATTATTAACTGGTTTCTTCTCTATAACTTTTTTTTGCTTTGGATCGATTCTTTCAAATGCCATAATACAATGTTAACTTACTCCATTCTCATATTTATATTTTTTAACACCCTCATCCATTTTTCTAATATTAATGTATTCTGGATATTTCATTTCTAAATCTTAAGCAATATCCACCCATTTTCTAACAGTGAACATAGGATATGGTTTAGCAGGTTCTGCTATAATTATCCAATATTAACAATCATCTTTATCAATTGTATCAGCAAAGGCTTCAAACTATTTATTTGGTGTGCATTCAAATCCTATAGGACAAAAATAATGATCATAAGCATGATAAATAAATGAAATTTTATCTGTCTTTAAACCATTTGTTAATTTTTCTAATGCTAGTTCTCTATCAACACCAGGAGTAGCAAAATCTCCTTAAGTTTTCCATAAAAAGTAGGCTCTTCCCTACACCTTCTATAGTCGACATAGATTCTTAAACCATGAAATAAGTGACATATTACCACTAAAACAACCAAATTCAACATCATTAAAATGAGGACCAATCTCTGGTGTTAAACTATTAATATTTTAATTATATACCCTAATGAGACTATTACATCTTCTTAAGATAATGGATTTAATGTTCCAACTCCTAATGTAGAAAATAAATAATTCCAACATGTTACGACAGATGATATACCACAACTTCTTTAATATTATGGTCTACTCAAACTATACCATCTTCTAACATCTAAACATCTTCTTTAACTCATAATTTCTTAAGTAATTGTTAGATTTCGAGGAACTTAATTTTTTATTGCTTTTGCATCCTATTATTCTTATCTATTTGTGTTTAGAAGCTTAGGTTTAGCAACTTTTGCAGTTTTAAACATATTAGTGAAATCAAGTAATTCTTCTTTGTTAGTTGTATCAATATTTTCTGAATTTTGAACCTCAGTTTATTATACTTCACTATTTGAATTCATAATTTATTTATATAACAGATATTATATAATTTTCAACCTATAGCACACATTTCACAAATAGAGCATAATTACTATTTTTTAGAATGAGCTCCACCATCATACTAACATTTCTCAACTTTAGATTAGATAGTTAGAGTATCTGCACATAAATGATTAATTCCTATATCTAAATAGCTTTCATCAAAATTTATTTTATATTCATTTGATCCAAACTGATCACAATTTTTTTACATCTTTTAATTAATAATATTCTTACTTTTTTTACATTTTCAATAGTTTCAGGTTTAGAATATTAAGCACCTTAAGGGGCATTTTAAAGCAATTTTATAAGATATCTAGAAATCTAAGAACCTAATTTTAATATCATAAATACCTGTAATATAATTTTTATGTTTATAGGATAAACTCATTGCTGCTCTTAATGTTAAAGAACGATGAGCTGGTTGTAAATCACACATAGCCATATAACATGCTAATTCAATTTATCTTTAAACATCTGATCCTTTTTTAGCTAATTCACATTTCATTGCCAATATATAATTTAAACATATAGGAACAATTTCTTTATTTCTTATAAATAATGCTTATTTTAAGATTTCTCTAAATGATTTTAGAGATTCTTAGAATTTCCCTTCTGTTGTGTATTTGTATCCTAATTTCAATAAGTTTTTGGTTTCATCTTAGATATATATTTTATCTTAAATTTCTTGGACAACAAGTGGAGCAGCAGATAAAAAAGGAATTTAAGAAACTTCCATTATAGATTGTAGAGCCAAGGATTTCAATTAATCAGTAAATGGTTTAGAGGTGTTTAAATTTATTTATTTTTTAAGTTACTGGAAGCATTGTTCATATTTTTCAGTCATAATTTGTTCCCCAGGTGAAAGTACTTCCATATTATTATAATTACCTTTTTTGTAATCAGGATATCCATGTTTGAAGGATATATTATCGATAGTCGATTTTGTAAGTGGTTCAGCCTTTCTTTATGGTTCTAAGAGTTCTTCTTCATCCAAACCCCACTAGCAATCTTAAAATTCTTCTTCATCAATTTAATCATCTTTCTCTTCTTATTATACTATATCTGGTTTTATATTTATTTCTTCTTTATTAATATTTTATTAAATTGAATTATCATCACCAGATAATCTTAAAATTTCTTCCTCACCAACATAATTATGTGGCCAATTAATTGAATATAATGGATTTTTTGTAGATTTTATTAAAGGAACAGGTGGGATTAAGGCTTCAGTTTATTATGATTAAATCCATTCTAAATCTTCAGCACAATTTAATGAGGTATTATGAGCAAAACCATGAACCATTTAACTTAAATTAGCTAAAGAAAGTAATTTACACTCATTTAATTATTCTTATATTTATTGGATTTTTCCTAAACACATATGTGTCTAAAATCTTGTATTAGAGTTCTTTTAATCTTTGGCAATATCAGCTAAAACATTTAATTTATCTAATTATCCTGTTGTTATATAAAGCATAGTTAAGGAATCATATTATTTTAATTTTTATTCACAAATTTCAACAATATTATGATTTCCTTATCTTAATGCTTCCTCTAATAATTACTAATAACATTTAGGATCCTTAATTTCTTCACAACTTCTATAAGCCATTTCTAAATTACTTGATGATATTGCCAATTAAAATTTAGCTTTTTTATCATCAACAAGATTTATAGCAAGCATTGAATATTACTTTTAATATAAATAAGCAATTAGAGCATCTCCTCCTCTCTTTTTATTCTTTAAGTGTTCTTAAATTGATTTCATATTTTTATCAAATAAAGCTTATTTAAATAGAAATTCAGAACAATCAATCATGAAATTCTATAATTACCATTAACAATCTAAAAAGAATATTTTAAATTATATAGATGACCTTTCAATAGGTTATTGAATTTAGACAAGATAAAGAATATTTTCAGTTGTTTTAAGAATACCTGAATCACCATTAATTAGTAAATATTTCAAATGAACTTTTGTAGTAAATAATAGGATATTTTATGTGTCACTGAGGAAAAGAATTGATTTTATGTTAATTTTTTCTTAAATAGATGTAACTTTTTGTAATTATTTTGTGAATATGTATATTCCTCTTTTTGTTTAAATAGCAATGAATTATTAATTGTAAATGACTTTTTTAATATTATTAAATTCAACAGTGCATGGTGTCTATAATAGAACAGTATTACTAATTGGATCAATAATATTAAGTGTTTAATCATAATAAAATAAAACTTTTCCACCAAGAAAAGAAAATAATTTATCTGCTTTAAAAGACAATAGTGTGTGTTAATCAGTCTCATAATTATAAATTTCTAATTCAGTATTATCTTTTGATCTTACTACTTTAGATTTACCAATAAAAACTGCTGCTTTACCTAAAAACATTTAAACAATATTTGTTTGTTATTCATAAACAACAAATTTACTTATATTCTTTTATTTATTGTGTTAACTTTATTTTAATCTCACCAAAATTTAAGTTTTATTTGTATCATATACATTATGTTACAAGAATTCAATATTATCTTGTAGTATGTTATCTTATATACTAGATATATCTGATAAATTTCTTAAGAGTTTTTCTTATTATGTTCGAAGATCTATAACTTTAATTTATTTTTAATATCCTATACACAAAAATTATGTATTAATTAAATCCATAGGAGGTCTATCTTTGAATAATGTACATATATAAAGTGCAGAATCAGATCCAGCAGCAAAATAATAATTATCTTAATGTGCAGCTAATATCCAAAATCTATCTAATTCTTTATTAGTAAAACAATCAACTTCAACTTTCTTTTTAAGATCCCAAACTCTTTAAGTTTTATCTTCAGAATTAGAAATCATAACATCACATTTTGGATGGAATAATGCACAACTAACATTATTCTAATTTAAATAAATTAAATTACTGTATGTCCATTAAATGATTCTATTTCATAACATCTTGTTTCACTATATTTCCATATTTTTATTTTTTTATCATCAGATGAAGAAACAATTAAATTCTATGTTGGATGAAATGAACACCAATTTACACCTTGCTAATGACCCTCCAAAATTTGAACTAATTCCAATTCTGTTGTATTCTCATTTTGTATTTACTATTCTAATAATAATATTTACATTTCTAGATGTAAATTTCTTCTTTAGTTAAGTAATTGACCATAATCTAATAGTTTAATCAAGTGAACATGTAATCATATAATCTTATGTTGGATGAAATTGACATTACATTACATAATGGCTATGACCTGTTATTATGGCTATCATTTATCTTGATTAATAATTCCATATTCTAGCAGTATTATCATCTGATCCTGAAACACACCAAGGCAATTCAGGATGAAAATTAACAGATCTTACAAAATCCAAATGGCCACGCAATACAAATTAACATTTTTTTGTTTTATAATTCCAAACTCTAATTGTTAAATCATCTGATCCAGAGACAAATAAACTTAAACTTGGATGAAATTATACAGATCTTACAGCACCATCATGTTCAATAAATTCATCAATTACCTATATATAAATATACAATACTCTTCCTAATCTAAAATCCCATAACTATATATTCCCTGTATGTAAACCAGCCAATAGCCATGGTCTTTTTGGATGAAATGATAGTCCTTTTACTCTTTCTGATTTTTAATGGAATTTCACAATCATAATTAATAATCAAAAAATAATGCATTCTTTATGCTTATCTTATTTTGGAACAGAATGACTCACTTAATCGGATGGAGCTTTAGATTCCTTTGTCGAAATCTAACTATTCATTTCTTAATTTTGTTTTTATTATTCTTCATATTTTACGATCTAATATATATCTTAAATACTTATTGTTTTAAATTTTAGAGATTTTGTTGCCCCTATGTAAGTGTTTTTTATTTTGTATCAATTTGAGGTTTTATGAGATTCAAATTAATTCTATGATTAGATGTTTATGATTTAAGTTCTTCATTCTAGATTTCAGATTCTTTAATCTAACTTTATTCAACTTATATATTTTTTGTTTATCTTTCATTATTTGCTGTTAATTATTTAATAACCTCAATCTTTTATTTCAATTAATCATCTAATTATTTTAGTTGTATTTTGTGTTATAATTCTTAAATTTCATAGGTTTTCTACAAGTTCTCCGAATCCATTTTCAATTCATCCATTTTTATATTAGATTATTGTATATTATTCTATAATTCTTTGATTGTTTGACGTTTAGCTTTAATCTGTTATTTTTTAAGTTTCTCCTAATCAGCCATCTTAACTCTCATAAAGCATAAATCGCATGCCCTCTTATCATTTATCATTTTATTAGAACAACTCTTACACACTGGTTTACCACATACGCGGCTAGATTAAATTTTGATATACCAATGATGTTCTCTTCCACATCTTTGAAAAGAAAGATTACAAATTTAGCATTCATTTCCCTATAACCACTCTTTTTCATCCTCCTTCAATTTGATATTTGGGTTGTATAGTTTATTTTCTTATGGGGTTCCAAAATTAAGACTTGGTGAATCGAATGAAGTTTACTTTAGCATTTATATAATTAATATCACTTCTAATCACCATTTTTGGATTACAGATCTTCTATTGCTTTTTTTATGGCATCTTCAGCTAACATACTACAATGCAATTTGACAGGAGGGAGTTTTAAGTATCCAGCAATATCAGAGTTCCTAATATTGTAAGCTTCCTCTAATGTCATACCTTTAAGAATTTCTGTGGCATATGAACTTGAAGCTATAGCAGAACCACATCCAAATGTCTAAATTACGAATTTATTACCTTAAATACTGCTTTCTCGATTGTTTTTCCATCTTCTCCTACTTATATTTATAGTTTCATGACATCACCACATGCTGGAGCTCCAACTAATCCTGTTCCGACTTTTGGACTTTTTTTATCCAAGGATCCTACATTTCTAGGATTTTCATAATGATCAAGGACATTCTCATGGTACGAGAAACGAGGAATATATTTTATTGATCTCTTTAGAAGAGTTAACATTTAATAATTTAAATTAATATGGCATAGAACTAAATAGTTGGAGCTATTAAAATAAAAGATGGATTATTCATAGGTGATGAATATGCATCATAGGTTTGAGTGTTATTAATAAAGGATCGAGAGTTCATAATTACAAACAAAGTTACTCATATTATAAATTGTTCTGGGACGGAGGTATAAAATAAGTGGACATTAATGGGAGCTAAGTATTTAACATTTAATTGGTTAGAATAAGATAATGAAGTATTTTAAATTCCCTAATAGGTTTTATTTGATGAAAAAGGAGAGAATGTTAATAAAATATTTAATTTTGTCGAAGAATGCTTTCAATAAGGAGAGAGTTGTCTTGTCCATTCAGTCAGGGGACAAAGCAGAGCTTGTTGTGTGCTTGCCGCTTATTTTATGAAAAAGTTCGTTAAAATTATTTAAATTAGGTATTCTTGGACATTGTACAAAACACTCGAATACCTTAATTCAAGAAGACCTGATTTAGAAATACGAGCATCCTTTTTTTATTAATTAAATGCTTTAGAAAACAAGATGAATAAATAAGGACCTAAAAGAACGGCATCTTGGAATGAACTAACTTCAGATGAATAAAATCCATAACAAGTTCAAGAGGAACTAATCATTAGAAATACATTTCTAAACTCTCATAATGGACCAGTTGATGAAATATATACTAATTTGTAAGCTAAATTGGTATTTATATGTAATAATTTAGGGAGTTTTGGGAAGAAATTCGAACCCTAAATTGAGATGGAAAGATTAAAATAAAGAAAATGTTCCACTTGCTACATTAGTCTATTCTGGATCTCCTGATTTTGTTCCTGTATCAGAAATCAAATTCAATCAAGAAACCCTTCCAATTTTGAAAGTAAATTCATTCTTAGTTATTAGGGAGCATAAAAAGGACAAGTTGCAGTTCAACCAGCAAAATAGCCTTAAATTTAATCAAATTTTCCAAAGAGCAGTTAAATTGGAACACAAATTAGATCAGCTAGTAGCAAATCTTAATAGTAGTAGTAAGAGGAATTAAATTAAAGAATATAAGCAACTACAAATTTACCAAGTAATCTTTCATTTCAAAATTTACTTATGAATTGTGCTTAAAAAACAAGAACTCCATAACAACAGGAATAAGAAAATAAAAAACCATAACCTATCATAAATAATTTAATTAAGATAGATAATTAATAGTAAAATATTACTAATAATTCTTCATAAATAAATTCAGGAATAAGAAGTAGTTCATTATAATAGAATGAAGAGAAATAACATGTAGTGGATAACATATAGAGTAGACCTAGTTCTGTAAAATAAAAAGATAATTAAGTTTCTATATTAACAAATTTTTAAGAATTCAAGAATTAAGTATAATAATCTTTAAATTATTTTAATAAATAAAATGAAACAATTGATACATCATAATAAATTACAGCATAATAGATAGCATAATAAAAGAGCAAATTAGATTAATTAATTAGTCCAACATTATTGTCTAGTATGAATTCAACAGCTAAACATTCAGAAATTCAAAAAACATTAACTTAATCAATTAGTTAGTTATAATCAAGTTATTAAAAATTTTAATAATTATAATCAAAAAATTAAATTAAATCATCATAATCATCAACTTAGATTCCAAAATAAAATAATTAAAATTAGAATATAGATTCACAATAATAAAATACATAAGTAAGTCTCAATAAAACATAAGACAGAGGTTCATCATTGAATAAAAAAGAAGACTCTTTAGATTCTAAACATAGACCCAATAGTGCAGATGTTAAAGAACCTTAAAGGGGAAATAGTTAAACAAAAAAGGAAAGCTTATCACCATTTTCAAAAGAACCAACTAAAAAACCATCTTAATAAGGACCACCATTACCACAATCAAGTTCATAAATTTATTTAAGAAATGTCTAATGTCGAAGATAAGCTGCATCAACACTGAGAAATCAATAGAAGCCAAGCAATAATTCATTTTAAGATAAATATTTAAATTAAAGTGCTAATTAAGTATAAAATAACAGTAGCTTTAATAATAATAGTAATTCTGCTATAGAAAATGAATAAAAATAATAAGCAAAAGGAGTAATTGCAGATATTAATCAATTTAAGAATTTAATTTCCCCTTAAAATTTAACAAAAAGCCAAGCATAATTTGCAAAAAATTAACCAATACGAATATTGCAAGAATTAACTGATAAAACTTAATCAACTAAATAAGTGTAAGATTTATTAATAATTATTTTAGAAAAACAAAAGACAATGTTTCTTCTGCTAGTTTTACTATGGTATAAAAGCCTAGTCAAGTTAATACAAGAACATTTTCACCTGCAATTAAAAGTATGTATAAAATAATAATATAGATGAAATAAAAAGTAAAGGAAGCCCTAATTCTACGAATATGAGACACAAAATAAGAAATTCTTCTCCTGGTATTAATGAATAATATTAAAAAGGTCTTCCTAAGGAACAGGACTCCTCTAATTCATAATAAAACTTATCCACCACTTTAAGCAAAAATAATTGGAAAATGCTTTGAAGCTATTTTATTTAATTGTTTTTGTTAGTTAATTTTTACTGCCAAATAAATAATAGTATATATAATCATTCAGTAACTGTGTTATGCGAATTCAATTCATTATCTAAATTTCTAAAAGTGTCTTCTAGTAAATATTTGGTACTATATTATTTTTAGAATGTCAAATGATTTTAACTTTAACAACCAGTAAATGGTCTATTTTCATTTTCTTTGTCTTAAACTTGGAATCTAGAATTAGAGAATATAATACGCTTCAACTGCAGATTGTTATGAATAATCATTTGATCCATATGTTTTTTTATTCATTTAACTATCTTATTCAGATGAACAATATAAGAGTGTTTAAAGGTTTTAAATTTCATAATGTTGATTCATAATAGTTTTTTATTATGATTCAATTTATCTTTTCTAAATTTAAATAATTTATTTCATTTTACAAAGTTCCTTTTATGAAATTACAGGAGGTTAAACATTTTAAATGTTTTACTTTTTCTCACTTAATACATATTAATTAATGATAGTTTACATTTCAACTAATCTTCGTTCACATATATCTTTTTCTTTTTATATTTATTCCAATTATGCTTAGTAAAATAGTACTTCATTCGATACTGATGATCTTCTAGATTAAGATTCATATTAAACACTTTTTCTATTGCCTAATGTTGCTTACTATTATCTAAGTTATTAAAGTTCTTCCTCTTTTTATTCAAATTTACCCATAATTTCATATTGCTATTTTTCAAGACCTTCAAACTATTCTCTTAATTATTTGTTACTAGTATCTTTTGTTAAAATTTATTATTTCAATTCATTTACTTCATTTTATAATAATTGAATTTCTTTACTTTTTTAATTTAATATTTATTCATGATTAATAGGTACCCTAGTTCTTTCACTTTTGATATTTTTCATTTCTTCTTAAAGTTATTAATTTTAATGTCTTAATGTAGCTAAATCTTTATTTTACTCTTCAAAATTTTATCTCATTTAATCAATATCTTTCAGCATTTCATCTGCTTATTAATATAATTATTAATTCTCATCTCTTAGTCTATTATTTACTTCTAAAACTTTTGCATAATCTTAATCTTTTTAAGTTATTTAATGTTTTGTTTCTCTAAGTTGAATATTAAGTTATTCAATTTTTTCACACTAATCCTTTATTATATTTAATTTTTAAGTTAATTCATTAGATTGATCATCTGATTATTTTAATGATGGTTTTAAACATGCATGTGTATGTGGACTGTATGCTTAATTGACAAAACAATTATCAGGTGTCCTATCTTGATGAAAGCTTGCTGTAGATTTAGTTGGAGTTTTTCTTAGGAGATGTTCTTTTGATCTATTGACAGAGGTATCCAACTTTAAATTGCCAGTACTACTCTAATGAACTTACTTCATTATTTCTAATTTTTTAATTGAGTTTTATGTTTCAACTCGAGTTTTTGAACCTAAAAGCATATCTAAGCGAAGTTGTTGGAGAGGTGTTGATAATAAGTCTGGCTGAGGACATTTAATGGGTTTATCTAGTGGAACAGAATTTTTGGATTTTGAGATATTCATTAACGACTAAAATATATATTATTAACATATAATAATTCAATTCTGCATTTAGTTCTGATTCACTTTTTTGAGAAATCCAATCACTTCTATTTACAGTTTCTTAGCAAGTTCTGATAAATCATCTTTATTTCGATCTATTAATTTTTACATTTTAGGCATTTAAACTATTATTTTGAATTGTTCAATAACTTTATCATATTTTAATACTCTTTCTTCTCTTGCAAGATCTGCCTTAGACATTTAATTAAATAATTTAATGTTCAGAATTTCCTAATTACATAATATCATACTTCTCTAAATTAATTTAATGCTTTATATGAAAAATCTAAACCAGCTCTTATATATGATGTGTATCGAGAATCGATCAATACACGAGCTTTTTCGAGGAGGATAGGTACATAATCAATACCAATTTAACTAAATTTAGGTTACTAAGAACATAAAGCAAGAGCATCATGTAAGATAGATGGTTCTGTCAATCTAAATAAAATTATAAATATACTAGCTTATTGCATTTAAAGAAGATTTAATATTATTATTACTCCACCAATGTAAAATTGGTTTCATATAATTCATTCTTTGTGTAAGTATTTAATTTACTTTATTATGATCTTTAACTATTTCATTAATTAAATCAACTTATTTAAATTTTTCTTTATTTGTATCTCCTATCATAAATTAAGATAATGTAATATCTCCACTAGTAATCATGTCTTGTGATTCTGTTTAATTTTCATCATCATCAATTGTATTATTTTAAATAGTCTATGGTACTTATGTAAATTATCTTAAATCATTATAATGTTAGGGTGTATTATTAGATTAATATTGTTATTAAAATTATTATTATAATTAATATTAATAAAGTAATTATTGTTATTATTATTACTATTGTTATTACTATTGTTATTAAAATTATTAAACATATCCATAATTCTATTGTTATAATTATGGAGATTAAAGTGGTGGTAAAAATGATTATGGTGGTTCTTTAAATTATTCATTTGATAATTATCTATCATAATTATAATCTTAATTTAATATATTTTAAGCTTGCATTTAAAGTGATGGTTTACTTTTAACTTTAGTTTCTGATTCAACTTATTTAACTTATGCTGTTTATATTTCTTATCTTCTATCTGGTGTTCTTCTTCTTTCATTACCTTTTACTGCACCTCCACTTGATCTTACTTCTGCTGCTTTAGCTGAATCCAAACATATTGTTTTTAATGATACACCATGTAAACTAAAACCTTATGGATTTGATGCTAATCCTAATAATTAATCTCTATCTGGTATAATAATCATATCTTAAACACCTCTCCAATTACTTTCAACATTATCTAATAATTATGTATCATGTTCAACATCCCATACTTTTAATGATTCATGTACTGCTGAAAATAGTATTTTACCACCTTATTCAAATAATATACTTTATATTGGTGTTGTATCAGTTCTGGATGTTGAAAGCTATAAATTAGTAAATTAAATTTACCAAACCTAATCTATCTAAATCCCAATATCTTACACATCTATCTGCTCCTCCTGATGCTAATGCTTTTTCTACTGGATTAAATGATAAACAAGTAATTTAACTATCATGTTAAGCAAATGATGCAATTAATTTTGCTTAACCAATATCCCAAACCTTTACTTAACCATCATTTGATCCTGATGCTAACAATTTTGAATTTGGTGATACAGCCAATGTATTAATTTACATATTATGTCCTTTAAATTAAGATATAGTTGCTCTTGTTCTTAAGTCCCATAATTTAATAGTAGTATCATATGCACCACTAAATAGGAGGGATTTATTTTCTTCTGATGGATATACACATAATGCATTTACACATGCAGTATGACCTTTTAATGTTTATAATTCTAAATAAAACTAACATTATACATCTTTAATTTTCTACATCCCATACATTTATTATTCCTCTATTAGATCCTGAAAATATTTCAGTTTCACAAAAACTAAAATTAACACTTGAAACTTCAACTTATGCACTTGAATTATTTGTTTAACTCAATGTCTATGTTATGGTTATATATACAGCTATAGGTTTTTAATTATTGATTTGCCATATTTGAACATTATTTTTGTCATCTCCACTTGCTATAAGTGATCTAGTGTATGTACCAAATCTAGCACATAATATCTTTGAACCAGAATTCAAATCGCCTTGATATGGTAATTGTTTATACAAATTTTTTAATTTCTTTTCTTCATATTTATCAATTATATTATATAATGATTATCATTTATCACTCTTAAGCCATGATTCTAATCTTATAATCTTCTCATTATCTATTTTTTATGCCTATATTTATATTAAAACACTACCTTTTAAGATAACTATAAAACTTGAATTTCACCCTATGAATCTCCTGTTGCAATTTTTGTTCCATCTTTGGACCATTATTATTTATTAATTGAATTATTTCCTGATTTATATCTTGTTATTGGTGCTTCTAAATCAATTGATAGATCCCATAAATCTACATATCCTTCCCCATCAACTGTAGAAAATAGTGATGGATGTTGTCCATTCCATTATACATCATATACATAATCTTCAGAAGATTCAAATGTAGCAACACATTTTTAATCTGATTATGTTCTTGTATTCCATAATTTACATGTCCAATCAAATGAACTACTTAAAAGCATATTTGATAATATTGGTGATGCAAGTGGTGAAGAATTTAATGATATTCCACTTACTGGTGCTAAATGATCTTCAAATGGAATAACAATATTTTCATTTGTATTTTAATGTAATTTAGATTTATAAATTCCACCATCCTCTGAACCTACATAAAAATTATTAGCATCTCCTTATGGAAATATCATACAGGTAGAATTGATTTCAACTTATGGATTTGTAGATTATTATTTATTTTTTGTTTTTAAATCTATTATTTTTTATGGAGCATTTAATTAAGCCAAATTCCATAAACATATTCTACCATCATTTGAAGAACTAATTAAATTATTAGCATTTTATGAACCAACTACACTTAATCCATATATTGGATAACTATGACCACCACTATTTAATGTTGATCTTTTTTCTGGTGTATGTTTTGCTCTTAAATCCCAAACAACTACTTAACCATTATACAATCCACCTAATATAATGTTTGGAGAAAATGGATGAAAACAGGCACTAGTTACAGGACTACTAGCAAAACAATAAAATTCAGGTCTAGATTTTAATTATAATGACCACAACAACGCTACACCTACTTAATCTGTAATTGATCCATCTTCATTTTAAGAATATGATGCCAATAATGTATTGGGTAATGTTGGAGACCATTATAGTGATGTCACTACTCTATTTTCTGTATATTCTTTATCACTGAAATGTAATAATTTAGTTAAACTATCTTTTCCTACTTCCTAAACGACTGCTTATATATTCATAAGGTCTTCCAATACATCAACTTCTGGAGTATGAATGGCTTTTTCTATAGTCTTTGAACTTCGCGAAAAAAACTTAATAAATGATTGTGATTAAATGATTGAATTGATTTCTTCATGAGATATGTTCTTTTCTACTTATACGACTGGTTTTTCTGCACTTTATAGAATTTCCTTTTTCTTTCTTGAATCTCTTCTAACAACTTCCATAATTGGAATTACTTAATCCTCCTTTTCTTTATTTAATTCAGGACTCTCAAACTCGCATTATACACCAAATTCAATAGTCATTGTTTATTAAGGTGGTGGAGCAGGATTATTTGTATAAATATCTATACTCTAATATCCTAATTTCTTTCTCTTTTGTTGCAAGAATAAACTTATTAAATCAGGTTGTTGCTGAATATTTTATTAAGGTTAAACAATTGGATCCTTTTATGGAGATGCACTTTCTTTTTTCTCAACAACTTATTATGGCTGCTATGGAGGTTGAACAGCATTAGCTGAATTCAATTAACTTTGTCTCAATCTAAATTATCAAAATTTTGATTACGCTTCAATTCTTCTTTTTTTCTCCTCAATCAGAGCCTTTTTATCCAATATATTACTCATAAATTAATTTATTTGAATTTATATATATTCAATTGAATGCCTTCCAACCATCAATGATTTATATTAATTATTTTGTATGTATTTCTGACAGCATGTATAATTTTGAATATTTTAATACTAATTGTTTGGCATTTGTTTTTTATTATCCCAGACTAAGCATATTTTCAATCAAAGATCCTGAGAATCCAAAAATTGTATTCTTTTCTCTATGTAAAATACTATTTTACCTATTTATTGAATCATTCATTTCCTCATTAACTCTCATTGTTTATTATTTTTTCATTTCTTCATATAAGCTTTCAAAAAATATTGTATCCCATAAATCTAATGATTCAAAGATTTTATGTTCCTTAATACCATGAGATAGGAAAATCTTCTCCCCTTTCTCAAACTTAAAGAAAGTAAAAGCCATAAGTATCAATTTTCTAACTGTGTATGCATCGAATTCTTCTTAACACTAGATTAAATAATTATTACAATATTTAATATTGTACACAATAAGTTAATTGTGTTAAAGAATGATTATGGTGATAATTCAAATCTTTTTTCTATTCTAAAGGATGAAAATTTATGAATCCAAATTTATCTACCAATTGAACTTTTTTATAGTAAATTTATTAAGGCATGTAAATTTATTTAATTAGATCCCCATATCTCTTACATTTCAAGATGAATAGTCTCTTAACAAATTTATACAGATGTTATCAAATCCTAATCATGTTAATTAATTAGAATATTGATTTCACTTGTATCCTATTTTAATAGATCCATGTTTAGAGTAATTTAATTACGATCACATTTATGATTCTAACATTTTTGCAAAAAATTATTAACATTATCAACCCAATTTTCTTCTGTTTTCTTGATTGACTCAGAAATAAAGTTTTTAGTTTCACTATAATCAATCTAAAATGACTTGATATATTAATCTTTATACTTATATAGACTTAATTCTGTTTCTAATAGACTTATTTTCTAATTTAAGGATGTTAATACATTTATTATTCTATCATTTAACAACTTAATCATTATACTCTTTGTAGCTTCAACTCTCTCTATATCTTATTATTATAAATCTTCTATAATTTTACTCAACCGAAGATCAAATCCTTATAAAAATTATTAATATCCTTAATCTTATATTCTTAATTTTTCTCTTAATTCCTTTTACAATCTGTACAATTTATCTGATTTCATTGTATTGTCATTTCTTTTCTATGAAGTCATTGAACTTAGGTTTTCTTAAGAATACTTTTGAACTTAGTGATTAAAATACTCCTAATTCTTTGCTATTAACTATGCCATTTACTAATTATATAGATTTATTTACCTTTTCAATATCATTTCTCTCAGAATTAAGTTAAGTCAATAACTTCCTACCATCTTAAATTAAAATTCTAACTGCATTAGTCTAGTCTTTAATCAAAACATTGATCTTATTGATAATATTATCTCTAATGAAATATGCTACATCTCTGGCTTATTTTACTTGACCCTTTAATTCATCGCAATAAACATTAAATATTTTCTCTAAATTAACTGCGCAATCATTTTAAGTCAATTCTTGTATAACATTCTCAATATTTTTTGCATATTCTAATTCAATTTCTACTCTCCTCATAAATGAATCATTCAATCTACTCATATCATTTCTACCTTTAGTTGATTCTCTTGCAAGGTTTTCAAAATAATCTGGTGTTGAACTATTCACGTATTTTTATAGTTATTAAGTCAAAATCATATAAATATTAATATAATCGTTGGGCATTTAAAAATAAATTAAGTTGAGTCAGTGTAATTCAAAATATTTTAAAACCTTTTAAATTGAAAGCAATAAATAAAACAGTACGATAATTTGATCTATTTGGTGTACAACTCAATCTAAACATCAAATAATAGGAAAAATATAGAAGTCCGTGTGGTGGAATAATTTCTTTAATCATGATGACTCTATTGGGATTGATATTTATAAACAGATTGATTAACATATTCCAAAAGATGACTATACAGTATTAGAATTATTTATATAGATAAAAGTTCAGAGTATTTAAAATAGAGATCCATGTTATAGTATTATGAATAGTGACAATTTTATGATTGCATTTTAAGT
>JMSD01000058.1:146821-161721 GCA_000715435.1 Paramecium caudatum | reverse complement strand
TATAAAAGTAAATGGATGTACACCAAGACTTAATTGTTAAGATTATTTAACACAACATTAATGTGTAATTGGAATTAATCAATAATAATGTACTTGGATTAATGGACTTTGTTTAAATATTTGCTTTACTTATAATACTGAAACATCAAACTTAAATGATTGCCAAACTCATAATTAGTCTTGTACAATTAATAGTTTTACCGCAGTATGCATATAGAAAACATATTGTTCTGTTTACTAAAATTAACTAGACTGTAGAATAAATCATAGCGATCAACCCTGTAAATGGGATTCCATTAATAAAAAATGTTTGGATGTTGTATGTGAAGACAATACAACTGCTTTGACAGAGAGCGAATGCACTTATTATTTAAACTATTAGCAATGTTAGTTAGATGGAGTTGGCTGTATAACCAGACCACTTTCGTGTGATGAAATAGTCAATCCTATTTTGTGTAATAGTACAATACCTAAATGCAAGAGTAATTATTGCTACTATACAAATGGCTGCTGTCAAGAGATTTTGGCTAATCAGTGTGAATAAATAGTAGATGCATTAACGGATGACGAATGCTAAAAATACAATAGTGATTGTGTCTTCAATTATGTTAATGGATTGGGGTGTATGCATATGAAGAACTGTTCATATATAAAGTCAGTCGCTCTGTGCGTCTCAATGACTGGACTTGATCATTTGCCTAATGGTGACTAATGTATTTATTCAAATGGATCCTGCCACTCATAAAATGAATGCGATGGTTTTGCATCCAATTGCAATACTTAAACTGTTGCTTCTGTTAAATGCTAAACAGGACTTGGACCTATGTGTACTGAAAAATAATGCAGTGGCTTTACTGGAGTAGCAAGCGATGCTAATTGTTCTGCATATTAGGTTTGGTGTTATTATAATGGAACATCATGTAAATCAGCACAATAATGCAGCGATTTTAATACATCAGCCAAATGTGTAGCAGGCAAAACTGTGTACAATCAATATTGCTAATGGATATCAGGAACATGTTAAATAGTGGCTTGCTCATCAATTGGAAGCAATTGTTTATTTTATAATAATAAATGTACTTCTGGAACAAGTACATGTTAAAACATAGTAACATGTAATTAAATTACATCAGAAACTGATTGTTATATAGCCTATAATTAATCAAATTTAAAATGTTTATGGATAAATTCAACTTGTTAAGATTATTTTGCTTGTAATGATATTTCAACAACATCATTTTCTGAATATTAATGCACAAGATATGATTTATGTAGATTATCAAAAACTAGTAATGGTTGTGAATATAAAAATTGTAATGAATATACTTAAATGGAATATTGTAATATTCTATCTTAGTGTATTTGGTCATCAGGAATATGTAATGATAAAAATGAATGTTAATTTTTAATGAATTCTATTGATTGTTTAACAAATTAATATTGTATTTGGAATAGTACAATATGTTAATATTAGTAATGTTCATCAGCAACTACATAATTAAATTGTTCAAATATTAAATTATAAAGTGGTAATAAATGTTTATGGTATAATAATTAATGTATTGAAAAATATTAGTGTTCATATATAAAATATCCTTAATTTTTTGAAGATTGTAATAATTAACATTAAAATTGTGTTATTAGTTATACTTTTAGTGATAAATCACATTATTGTATCACAAAATATCAAAATTGTTCTGCAATACCAACAATTTATTAATGTATTTCAGATATATATGGCAATTAATGTTTATGGGATTCTGTTAACTCCTAATGCATTTATAATTAATGTTCATAATATAATCCCGCTGACAATATATATACTAACATAAAATGTTAGTAATTTAATTCATAATGTGTGGCAAATACTACAGGTACGAAATGCAGAACAAGACTTAGTACATGTAATTAATATTTAACATAATAAACATGTGATAATGGTTTAATTACTAGTGGTACTTATTGTTTTTGGAATAGTGGCATTTGTATAAATGCATAATGTTCACATTTTCAATTATTAAGTTCTCCTTAAATAAGTTGTTTATAATTTGGAAATTGTAGTTTAATAGGGGGAATATGTATAAATAGACTAGCAAATTGTAATTTATATTTAAATCAAATTGATTGTATTTCCTCAAAAGATTCAAGTGGAAATGCATGTGGATGGATTAATAATTAATGCATTATGAAAACATGTAGCAATTATCCAAATAATTTATTTAATCATACTGATTGTAATTTATGGCTATCAACTTGTACTGTAAATTAATAAGAATCAGCTTGTATTACAATAGTTAATTGTTTATCAGCTCCTGCAGAACTTAATACAATTTAATAATGCTAAGATTTTATTTCTCCTGATAATAATATATGTACATTAGCATATTCAATTGGAGGATGTACTAATTTACCTATTGATTGTACATTAGCATCTAAAACTTAATGTATAAAAGATTCAAATAATAATAAATGTTATTGGAGTAAATAATATGCAATTTGTAAATAATTAACATGTAATAATATTGATACAACTATTATAACAGCTACAGATTGTGAATAAATTTTATCAAATTGTACTATTTCATCATCTGGTTATGGATGTACAAATAAATTAAATTGTATTAGTTATGGTAGTAGTTAATGTTAATTACCAGATATTAAAGATAATAATGATAGTAAATGCACTTATGGTTGTTAATTAGTTGTATGTGAAGATTATTAATATTAAACTGATATTTAATGTAATTCAATTTTAGATGGTAAATGTATAACAAATGGTTATTATTGTATTAAACCAATTCATTGTAATGATTATACATTTGAATAATAATGTAAATTTTAATAAGATGGATAATAATGTTTATGGTATAATGAGTAATGTATCATAAGATAATGTAATTTAGCTGATAATTCCTATATAAATCATTCTTTATGTTAATAATTTATGAACACTTGCACATTTAGTAAATAATAAAATAGATGTATTAATATAGATATTTGTATTAAATTTGATAATTAAGATTCTTGTTAAATTGATAAAGATGGTAATAATTGTTTTTGGTATAATGAATAATGTTATAATTCTTATTGTTAAAATATATGTGGTGATGGTATTTTAGATATTAATAATGAATAATGTGATGATGGTAATCTAATTAAATTTGATGGTTGTTATAATTGTTAATATTCATGTGTAATAGGATGTATTAATTGTGATTAAGGTATATGTATTGAATGTGATTCTAATTAAGGATATTATATTAATTAAAATAATTAATGTATTACATAATGTGGTGATTTAATAATATAAGCATAAGAATAATGTGAAGATGGTAATAATATATAATATGATGGATGTTATAATTGTTAATTTTAATGCCATTATGCATGTTTAATATGTTAATAAGGAATTTGTTAATAATGTTAATAAGGATGGATATTATCAATTAATGATTAATGTGAATAAATTTGTGGAGATGGTATTGTATCATTAAATGAATAATGTGATGATGGAAATACAGATTCAATGGATGGTTGTTCATAAGATTGTATTATTGAAAATCAATGGGATTGTGTTAATGCACCAAACTAATCTTCAGAATGCACATTTGTATAACCCTCAAAAATGATTTTGTAAATGATAACTACTGTTCCAGGAGTTGTGTAGCAAGCTTCAATAACATTTTCAAAAGAAATGAAATTAGTGAAAAATATCTCGGAAGCAATGTTTAATGTTTCTATCTTATCTTATGATCCATCAAAATATGATATCAAATTAGTTTCCTTAATTGCTCCAAATGAGAATTTTTAAAACATTGAATATTTAATAATAGTTGAATTCAAGTAAAGTATAGAGTTCCCTAAATTGCGAGTTGTTGTTGATGGGTCATTTTTTGCTGATCGATAAAAATAAACGCCAATGCAGACTGATCAAACTTTGACAATGCTAATTGCATATGTTGAGACTAAATTTTAACTTGGAGTTTCTTAAAATTCTCAGCTTGTTAATCGAATATTACTTTATATCTTACTTGCTATTGGCATAATTTCAGTTTTAACAGGAAATTTGGATATATTTTGGAATCTATTGGATCTTGTTTAGTACCAATCATATCTCAAATACATAAATATTCAATTTTCTCCAAATCTTAATACATACTTTCAATTATTCGATGCAATAACACTTTAACCATTACTAGATTTTCTTCATTTTTAGACAATTATTAATTTATTTAGCAATAATGAAACAATTGTCATACCCACAACTAATAAATTCGAAGCTGATAATATTAATGCCTTTTATTTTTACAATTTTGCAAGTTCATTACTAATATTTGGAACAACTTTTTCAACTTATTATGCCAACTTATCGATTGTAAAATTAGTTACCAAGCAAATGTTTAAAGTTTTAGATCACTTTTATATTCTTAAATTTGTGGAATTAGGCTACAGATCTTTGATTAGATTTTTGATCTACTTTTTCTATTCAGGTGTTATTCGTATATTTTTGACTAATGCGTATGATATTTTATTCACTGTATTCCTTCAGTTGTATTATCCTCAATTTGATTAACCATTTAAAGTATTTAGCCTAGGAGTTGCCTTTTTTTCCTTATGTTTCATGCTTAATATGATTTACTTTATTTTGTCCAAATAAACATCACTAACCTCATTTAATGATGGTCTTGAAGTACTTTCTGAGGATATTAAAGCAGGCCAAGGTATATGGACAAGGTAATACAGTTCTCTATTATTGCTAAAAAAGTTTTCATTTATGTTCATTCTAATTTTTATGTAGAGTGCAGGATAGGTATAAACAATATTTATTTCAATTTCACACATTACATTTGTTCTTTATTTGATTTCACAGAAACCAATAACTAATTTTAAAGAGTACTGCAAAATGATAGTGGTGGAAACTGGTATAGGATTCGCTACTGCGATATTCATTCTATATGATTTACCCATTTTATCAATTGATTAAAAATATAATACAGGTTGGTTACACATAGCAATATTCACATCTATATTAATTTTTACTGTTGTAGTTGATATAACAGATTAGGTAAGAGTACTCTGGGTTAAAATGCAAAAAAAATGCTATGGTAGGGTTTAACATTCAGAAATTATTTTGTTTGAGAACGTAACGCAAAATAAAAGGATTCGCCAATAGTTTGCCAATATCTGAAAATATAGTATAAGTTATTTTATCATTTTTTCATTTGTACAAACATTATATATCTACTTATAATTATATTTCCCTCAATTTTCAGAAATATTAATAATAATTTTATAGTCGTTAAATTGCAACGATGAAATCTGTGAATATATTGAAAATGCTGGAAGCTAATAAAGAAAATAGAAACTTTTAAATCACTCAAAATCGTCAGAATAGAGTACAATCTACTCTATACCTAAAAGAGGACATTGCTTAGCCGAATATAAAACCAAGAGTTATTCGTGTATCAAAATGGAACAAATAATAAAATTAAAGAGATAACAGTAGAAAGGAGGATTAACGTTAAATTAGTTATGAAATGCCAAGACAAAAAACTGATCAATATCAACATTATCAAAGGAATTTAAAGAATAGAAGTTTAACTAACATTTAAATTTCTATGGTCCATCAACATTCTAACACGAATGTTTCGATTTCCCTACCAAACAGTAATAAAGTTAAAATAGTTGAAAAACATGTAACTAATGAAACTCGTAATAATCCATAGCTTGTTATTCCTTATCAATAGGATATATTTAATTATCTAGAAGAATTAAACTAATAACAATAAAAATAATTATAAACTGCAATTTCCTACAATGCTTTTTACACGTAGAGTTAAATCAATCTAAAAATGAGAAATGTACTAATCAATTGGCTATTTGAAGTGCATCATAAGCTAAAATTATAATTAGAGACTCTCCTTCTTACTGTTTGGCTGATTGATAAGTATTTAATTATATTTATTATAGATTCATTGAGACTTACTCCATCTAAAAGAATAGATATTAGTTATACGGAATTGCATGTTTGTTTATTGCTGCCAAATATTAAGAAGTGTATGGAGTACCAAAAAGTGGTTAACTCTCTAAAATATGTGAGGATGTATACAGCAAAGAAGACATCCTAAAAGCAGAGGGTTTAGTACTTCAGAATCTTAACTTTGATCTTTCACACATATCTCCACTTAGAATAGCCGAACATAATGGAGAAGTTGACAATCAGATTAGGTTTTATAATTCAATTTAATTAGGTTGATATCTGATTTAATTGGCCTCATTTAGTTACGGCTTTGCTAATTGTGATCCATTTCAAATTGCAGCTACCATTTTCAACATAGTTAATAAAATAAGCAATAAAAATTATGACATCTAAAAGTTTAATGTAAGAATCATTATAAATTTAGGTTGACTCAAGTTTAATCAACAAATTAACTAAAGAATTAATTTCAATTTGGATAATAGATGAAGTAAACTAACCATTCCCATCTTTAATAAAAAAATATTCGCTCTCCCACTATAATAATGCTTCAACAATTAACTTTAGTTTAGATTTATTTTTTTGATTATAATTATTTCGATAACTATTCTAGTATATGATATTTCATGTGTTTAATTAATAAATTAAAATTAATTGATGCGGAGACCCTAAAGTGCAAAAGTATAACCTCTATCTGCAGGGAAAACAAAGGAGGCTTTTTCTGGCTAGAAATACAAGTAGCTTGATAAAAATTAGAATCATCATCCTAATGCAAAAACTATTCAAATAAAAGTATAAGAACTAATTCCTATAAAATCTATTTACATAGGTTTAACAAAATAAACAAGAGAACAGTGACGAGAATCAGATGATTAATTCCTAGCTGTTTCAGAGGAAGAAGTCATAACATTTTAACCTGATTCCTTCATTTTAGCACTAAATGAAATTACAATAAAATGAAATCGAGGTCTTTAAGCAACAGGTACTTTTGCAACAAAGATTTCTCAATACAATGTCTATTCAGTAGTAACCTGATGTACAGCAATATGAAAATGAAATTATTAGACTTCGATCTCTTCTTGATGAAGCTCTTCTAATGCCATCTGAACCTAAAAAAAATCAATTAATAACATATTTAGCAAAAATATAGGAATTAAAAAATGATCTTCAAAAATTAAAATAAGTTACAGATAATTAGCAAAGAGATATTCAATAGTTATAAAATACGATAAAAAAATAACAAGAATACCTACATCAAAATAATGAACAGATGAAGAGTGGAAGAAAGTAATAAGAGGGGTAAGGAGATTTTAATTAATTGGAACACTCTTTTAATTAGTAAATGCTAGAAAAAGAGCGAAAAATTGCAGAATTAACAGCAAGTATTAATAAGGCAAGTAAGAATTTTTAAACCAAAATTAATTAATAAAGTTAGTTTATTGAACAGTTAAATGTTTAAATATAGGCAAAATAGAATGTTATGTATTGATTGTTATATTAAAGAAAATAATTGGAAGATGAAAATGAAAATCTAAAATCTGAGCTTGGTTATCTTGAAGATTAATAAAAAGAGTCATAGACTATGATTGATTAATTACAATAATAAATGAAAGAAAATACTCATGTCAGTAAAAAAAGTCTCTCCTATTCCAAAGTATAAATACTTTTTTAATATGACAAATAAGTTAAATAATTAGTCGGTATTAAATATCTAATCAATTTTAGTTGTTTAAAAAAGTTCTTAAACCGGAGATTGCCCCCTTTCCATAGTTCAACTCTCAAATCAGTCCTTCTATTCTAAAATAATTAGAAAGGATTGTGAAAATTAAACTGAACCATAACCTCAAATTGAAATACATTAGTAAGCGGAAAACATTCAGTAGTAGGATTAAGAATAAAAACCAATCCTTTATTACGAAGATGAAGAAGAAAACTAAACTCTAACTCAAGTGTAGCCTCAGAAAAGCAAGATATAATTCTTGGATCAACAGGAAGCTAAAACTGAATACATTCAAGATACGGATTAAATTGTACAAGAAATAGTTGATTCATATCTTTAATGTTTTGTTGATTAATACAAAGATCAGATAAATTAGGAAGAATAAATTATGATTTTGGCAGTGGAAATAACAAATGAATACTTAAATAGCTTTGTTACCAATCCTTATTTAGAGGATGAATTTGAATAAGATCATTTTATAAAACAAATGGTAGATTAATATTTAGATGACATATTGACAATTTATAATTGAGTAGTTTAAACATTTATTAAAACATTAATTATTTCTATCAGTTAGCTTTTCTATGCAACATTTATTCAATATCTAAAAAGGATTTTAAAAGTTCATTTTTCATTTATTAAAAATGAGAGTATTCTGTAAAGTTTGAATTATCAATATTTTATGATTAACATTTTTTACTTACAAAGTTAAAATAATCTGTATTAAGTGTAGTTGATGATTAATGGGTTTTATTTTAGTTTCTGCAAATAAGTGTATAATCAGGCACTAATTCATTAACTTAAAATTTAGAACAACTAAATGTTTTCTTTTGCTGTGATATTTTTTGAGTTGACATTTTTGCAGTGGAAATCTTCATCACTGATTAGGGTTTTGAAATTTTTTTATTTTGAATTCTGCTAGTTTAAAGCTAGGCTTTTTCTTTTTTATTTTTTTCTATCATTTACTGCCTTGTTAGGAAAACTTTAGTGGGAGGTGTTTTCTATGTTAATAGCAATTAGAATGACTAAAGACCATCCATTTTAACGGTAAAGTGAAAACAAATATTAATAAAATAATTTTCATATTATTGCTGTTTACAATAATGTCGTAACATTCTCATTATCAATTACCCCTTTACTACATAAAATTGTTTTGAAGAATCGATAAAAAAAATTATTTATAAAATATGATAAATCGTATATTGATGCAAACATGGAGCAAATTAACCTTCTCTGTCAAATATTTCAAAGCTACTGCTCCATAAACTTAAAATGAAAAGCTTCTGCAATTCTCAGATGCCATAACAAAATAACAATTAAAAGACACAAAATAATAGGTTTCTTAAGGAAGATCCTGGAAAGCTGAAGAATTGCGATTAAAGTCAAGTGAAGATTTAACAAAATTATGGTAATTTTATAAACTATTTGAGGTATGTCATGCTTAAAGAAAAAAATCTTTTACTTTCAGATGGGATCTTTTTCAAAAAAATAGTTGGTGCAAAGGGAAGAATGGGAAAGCTTGTCTAATTAAAGAAATCTATGGCTAGACTTAAGTTGGTGTTAAGAGAAAGAGAAATTGTGAGAGAAAAGTATAGAAAATAATTAGAGGATAATTATGTTAAATAAAAGACTGCAGAATATTTAGCAAAAGTATGAAGATTTCATATCAATAGTAAGCTGAATAAGAGAAGCAAGAAATTTAAGTTCCTGAAATCACAACAAATTTATTGAGAGCTAAAGTGAGGGATTTAAGAAGAGGCAAAGACGATACCTCATATATTGAAGAAGCATTACGATTGAAATTAAAGAAGGAAAATTTTAAATAATATTTGAAGGAGCAATATGATTATAAAAATAAGTCAATTGTTCCATTAGGATAAGAAATTCCACAGGGATAATCAGAAGTAAAAATAGTAGTAAATTTAGCTATAAGTTATCAGATAGTTTAAATCAACTGTCTAATAGTAAATAGAATTAGCTAAACAAATACCTTAAGATGAAATTTTGAGATCACATGTTAAAAATTGGTATATGCTTGGTCCAAAATAAAAAAGAGTAATTGTCAACTTCCTTCAAGCAAGAAGAGCAAGAGAATCAAAATAATTATTTTTAAGAGAAGTTGATTTGCTTGGTTAGAAGATTGCACATGAATTGCAAGAATATAAAAAATAAAAGTAATAAGAACAAGTAGCCTAATAGTGAAGATGAGTAATTATAATATTCAATAAAATCTGATTACAATATTATTTTCTTAAAATGAAAAGAGGAAGGAAACCTTAAGAAAGTACCAAAAAAACTGAGTAAATTATTCAATAAATGTGGAATGCTTAGATGCTTGATATGAAAATTATAGAGGATTTTAACTTACTTAATGAATATTTCCCACCATCTAAACAAATATTTGTAAAATAGCAACTTTAAACAACTAAAAGAAATACAAAGATAAGATGTGTATAAAAATTAAATGATGATGCTCCTTTGATAGATTGTAGAACTAAAAAGGTTGAACCTCCAAAGGAAATACCTTTAATTTAGTAAAATTAAATAGAGGAGGAAAATAACTAATTAAAATAACAAGTCATAGAAATTGAAGAAAATCCAAATAATGTAGTAATAGTTATCAGTTCAGATGAATCAGTAATCTGTTTGAATGATGAAGAAGGATTCAATCTTGAAAATGAAATCTCTGATCATGAGGATTAATGGTCTAAAACATAACCTTAACCAAGAATTCAAGTTGCTTAAAATACAAGATAACAATCTAAGATTCCAAGATATTTATAATATGAACCAAGCAATTCAAGTTCTTCCTCTATAAATTTTAGTTAACCATTATCAGCAAGCTTAATAGCTAGATTTATGAATGATGAGAATGAAGTAATAGGATAGTTTGATGAGTGGAGTTTGAGTAGTTTAGAATCAAAAACACCCCCAATAAAAAATAATTAACACTAAAATACATATACATAATTTCAAAAATACTTTCCTTAGATCACCAATTTTTAGTTTGAGTCTATACTTTAAGCCTACAACCATGATTATGAAACAATTCTTAGAGTTTTATAAAATGACAAAAAATAAATAAGAATGCTATTAGAAAAGAATAAAAGAAGAAAATTCTGATATTAATCATAGATTTTTGTTCGTATATACTAATATCTCTCTAGACTTTATAAATATAAGTTATTTCCATAAAATATTTAATATTTCAATGAGAATTATAATAATATTGATTCTTTTCAATCTGTTTTTAATAGGCTCAAATAATGAAGACGATGATCTATTATTCGAATTAGACATTTTAAATTAAGAAGAAGCCATAAATATACAGCACAAACCATAAATATTAGCAGAGAACAAGATTAATATGAAATTGAAATCTAAATAAATGGGCCGATAATAAAGTGAAGGGGATGAGGGACCGCAAGAAGATCAGGATTAAGAAAGTTAAAAAAGAGAAGAGAGAGAATAAAATGAAAATTAAGGCAAACCAGCTTAAATGAATAGAAATGACTAAAAAAACGATTAATCTAAAAAGGAATAAAATTAAAACAAAAAATAAAAAGATTAAACAGATGAAAATGATGAAGAACAAGAAAATTAAAATGCAGGAGAAAAAGATAAAAACAAAAAAAACAAGTAGGGAGAAAGCAATGAGAATGATGGGGAAGATGAGTAATAAAAGTCAAAAGAAAACAAATAGTCAAAGAAAAATAAAGCTTCGGATGCAGAAAATGAAGATTAAGATTAGGCAGACGAAGAAAACTAATAAAAGGAGAAAAACAAGAATAACAAAAAAAAATAAAGTAATGAATCAGAGAATGAGGATGATTCAGAAACTAATAAAGATGAAAAAGATAATTAAGAAAAAAATCATAATGATTAAAAGAAAGAAAAATAAAAAAAAAATAAAAAGGATGATGAGGAAAGCAAAGATGAAGAATAAAATAAAGATGATGAAAAAAGTAAGAAAGATGATAAAAGTAAAGATGATGATAAAAATAAAGATAAAAGTAAAAGTAAAGATAAAGATAAAGATGAAGAGGAGGATGATAAAAGTAAAAGTAAAGATAAAGATAAAGAAGAAGATGATAAAAGTAAAGAAAAAGATAAAGAGGAGGATGATAAAAGTAAAGATAAAGATGAAGACAAAGGTAAAGATAAAGATAAAGATGATGATAAAGGTAAGGATGAAGATAAAGATAAAGAAAAAAGTAAAGATGATGAAAAAAGTAAAGACGATGAAAAAGAGTAAGAAAAGGATTAAGAAAAAGATAAATAAGATGAATAGAATGAGGAAAAAGATAATGATAAAAATGATACTGATAAAGAAGGTGAAGATAGTAATGTTGTGTATGATAAAGAAGATGGTGGTGGAGAAGATGAAGCTAAATTCGAAGAAGTGAATTGGGATGAAGGAGGAGAGACTGGTGGTGAAGATGGAAGTGGTGAAGATGGAAGTGGTGGAGATGAGAATGCAGCAGATGAATAATAATAGGATGAATTAAATGAAAAAATAATAGAAAATCTATCAGATGATGATTTAGGAAGAGTAGTTAGAGATTTATTAAGAAATGATGGTTATCGTGGAGAATATTTATTTGAAGATGATAAAAGGGCAACAAAACCATAAAAAGCTAATTTAGAATAAAGTAAGTAATCTATATTAACTTAGATGTTGATGATGTATGTTTTTATGCTTATGAAGAATGTAATTATTAAGGAAGATCTATTCGTTTATGTGGTCGTTTTCCAACTATACCTAAATAACTTTCAAGAATGACAATTAGATCTCTTTAAGTAACTAATTTATAAAATAAAGATTCCAAGACATACTAGAATTGAATTTTATTCTTCCCCAGACTTTAAAGGAGAATTGTAATCATTTATTGGATCAAATAGATGTCTAATTAATCCATTTACAATTAATAATTTAAGTGGAGGAATTTTTGCTTATTGATTTTGATATTATTGTATACTATGGAAATCAGTGCAATGTATTTTAATAAAAAGAAAGAGATTCTGTTTATAATTTATTTACAAATTCCTATAAATAGAGATCTGGTACTATTTATTTTTTAAGATCCCAATTAAAAATCCATATCTGGGCCTTGCAATATTATAGACTAATCTAATATTTGTTAATCTCCTTTGTACTGTAATACAATTGTCTTGTCAACACTTAAATTTAATGATTTCTCTGTCTATGTAATTTTACAGATGGATTTTTCATCTATATCCCCTAACAATCTAATTATGCATTTTCTTAGCTCTCCATATTGTTTAATATTAAATCATTCTTTTTAGATTAACCCATCCATATTTCCACCCAACATTTCCACATTAGTTAAGGGGAAAGCTCATCCATTTCATTATTAACAGGCTCACTCTCTATAATATTAATATAGATAACTTAAAAACTTTCCATTTGTTTAATCAACACTAAATTTTATCTTCTTATCATTATCGTGTCGAGTTGCAACAAATTAAATTTGATTACTCTTAGTCTGCCAAACAAGAGTATATTGTGTTAGGTTAGAAATTATTGAATCGTTATTCTATATTGAGGACTTAGGTTCAGAATCAGCAAAAGCCTTTTTCTGTTATAAACTAGTTACTTTAAGATAGGAATAAGTCCATAACTAAAGTTCTCCTTTGTTAAGCCAAAAGAAATCATTCTATGCAGATTATGATGTCCCCATTATAATTTTTTATTTTTTTTAATACTTATCACTTTGCAATCTTTTATTATAAATTGAAATTAAAATTTCAATCCAGATGTACAACAAGAAATTAAGTCATTGAATCTAAAAAATAATGGTAGTTTATATTGAATTTTACTCAATTTATGTGATTTGCATATTTCTCTATATTCTTCATTTAAAAAAATGGTTGTGTGGTAGTGTGCTTAGAGTATGGGGGATTTTTCTTAATGAATTTTTTGAAGTAACTCTTTAACTTATCCACGATAATATGTTTTTAAAAAATTAAAGAAATAGAACAATTTCCTAAATTTTATTTATGGATTAAATGCAATAATTTTCAATGTATTCGCTATAGATAATGTATTTTAAATCTCCCTTATGTACTTTAAAGAATTACGACATTTCGAGAACAAAAAAAATTTGTGAAAGTGCGCCAAGAGTATAGGTTGTTTGTCGTTAAATGTGAAGTAACTCTTTAGCTTGTCCACGACATTAGATGTTTCATTATACATTTAAATCAAAAAAACTTGATAAAAATATTTTATGGGTTTAGTAAATATAAATAATAATACCAAATAAATAGAAATAATAAGCTAAGCTATTCATTCCCTCTTCTAAAAGATAAGAAAACTGGGAAAGTGCATCAAGAGTATGGGGTTCCGATCTAATTGAAGTACTCTTTAGTATTGTAAGAATAAATGTCGTTCAATGTTTTTATTATAAACAGCATAAATTTATTTTTATTGGATTATAATATTATCATCTATGCTCTTATTAAGGTCTAATGTATTTACTCTTATTATTGCAAATTTTTATTTGTTGTGTAATCATGTTAAACATTTAAATTCTTAAAAAAATAATTGTTTGTGGAAGAGTGCCAAGGGTATGGGGGTTGTGTGTTCATGGGGAACTCACAAGTTAGATGATTAATGAAGTAACCCTTTAGCTTGTCCACTGCTAGTAATACTTATGTGTGTATTTAAAGTGATTTAGAAATATAGTTCTATTTTATGGGTTATATATATATATTTATATCAATCAAATATTCTTCTAGGGCATGGCTCAAAACATTTTTCAAGCTCATCTAAATCAACTTCTTCAATAGTGGCTGGGTTAAATTTGGGTTTATAAGTTCTATCTACGAATAAGGCTTTTAGACCCTCAACCATATCATGACGATGAACAGTCTTATCTAATATTGCCTATTCCATCATCAAATTATCTTTTATTGACATATCATATTTAATATTTCTATTGTAGTACTCGTAAAATCCATATACACAAAAAGGGCAGTTAGCCCTAATTTTGGCAGATTATTCAGGAAACGAATGATCTAATATCGACATAATAGATGGTAAATTAGCTTGATTAAAAGCGTTTCTGAATTCCACAGGTACATCGAAATGAGTTTTGCTTTTCTTACAATATTTATGTGATAGAAAATCTTTAAGAGAATCTAAATCTCTGAGTAGATGAGAATTTTCGATTTCATGCTCAA
>JMSD01000058.1:97424-146141 GCA_000715435.1 Paramecium caudatum | reverse complement strand
CTCCTAAACCGATAGTCAATATCAAGTCCAACTTTAAGTTTTCTTCACCATAAGATGGAGAATCAAATTAATTAATTACTTAAGTGAATCTACATAGGCAACATCATCAATTATTGCGTTAAAAAACATACACTAAACCTTAGCACTTGTTAAAAATATATAAATATTACTCAAAATTAAAAGAAGCTGATAATCCAGTAAACAAAAGATTAATCAGTTTAATGGGTCCAGCTATGGAGTAAATTTTGGAACGATATTATGAGGTCTAATTATTATCAAATCATCATTTTCCAAACAGGAACAGTTTAGTTGAACAGCACCCTGAGTAAACCCCTTAATACACTGAAAATTAATAAGTGGAATTGGATCACCTTCCCCTGGAAATGAAAATGAACATGTGATGAGGTATTCAACGGGCAAGGAACATAAGCAAATTATGCCAATAATAATCAATGAAGATGAAATTTAAATTGTTCATCATTGATAAATGTACAAAAATAAACAAATTATAAATACAATTTGTAATAATAATATTTAATTAATCAATCGGAAAGTGAACTGCTACTATCAGAGATATCTAACTTACTCATTTTTTTCCTTAAATCAGATTCCTATATTCTGACTCTAGTCTTCTTCTATTATTTCATTTAAACTAAATCATTTAATCTTGAATCTAAATCATCATGTTATTAAATTAAAATTTTATTTTTTCCTTTTAAATCTCTGATTTATTTTTATAATTGGTCAATCGTATCTAAATATGATCCCTGATCTTTTTTTTAATTTGATAATTATGATTTTAAAATACTATTTTCTTCCCTTAATTTTATCAATTCTTTGCTTATCTTTTCAATTTTAGCTTCTAATATGTCCATGTCTTTATGTTAAGCATCAGTTATTTATTATGATTATTTTTAAAGTCTTTCTAACTATTCTTTATAGGTTTCCAATTCTTCCTTCAAATGTGTAGAAAGCCTTTATTCTGCATGTACTAATCTAACTTATTCATTCAATTATTATTCTAAAGAATCTATTTGAGAATTCTTTTTCTTTAACTCCTCTTAATGACTTTATGCAAATTATTTCTCATTAACATATTATCCATTAATTTCCCTAATTTATTTACTCATCTTATCAAATTACTATTCATAATCATTGATTTCAATTTCTAATCTCTTACTTTAAAATAAATAAAATTAATACTTCTATTCTTCAAGTTAAGGAATCATACGACTTGATTTCTCATACTGAATCCTTAATTGATCATTCTCTTATTAAAGATATTTATTATCTTTTTTAATTCTTTCACTTTCTAAACTTAAATTCTTTAATTTTAATTCTAATTCAGCCACTCTTTCCTTAATTTCTCCACTTCTTTTCTTCTATTTATCAACATCAATCATTTTCTCTTCTAATTATGCTTATAACTATGAATCCATTTTCTTTTTTAATTTTTGAATTCGGATCTACTGTTCAGATAGAGTTTCTTCTTTACTTAATAATTTATTCTCTAATAATGTTACTTAAGTTCTGAGTGTACCATTTTCTTTCTAAAGTGCATCTATTTCTGAATTCAATTATCCACTTACTTTTTCTAATGCACTGTTTTAATCATAGTGTTATTTTACTTTAGATTGCTCTGATAATAATTAAGTTAATTTATCAATTTGAATCTAAAGTTTTTAGTTATTTAATCTTTCAGCATGACTATGATAAATAATCATTAATACACATTCTCCTTGTAAAACTCAACTTATCTTTCAATCCCACATTTCTCATTTTACCAATTTCGTTTGTCTTCTTACCATTAAATTTATATTTCAATGATTTCCTCTTTCATTTTGGCTAAATGTTCATTTTTTTTCAAAATTTTGAATTACAATTTGGTGACTACATCCCTTAATTCTTCATCAGACTTATGTTGAATGGATGAGTCATTATGTACACTTCTTTTTCTTTCATTACCTGAATCACTTCTCTTATTTGATGAGAAACTCTTTTTAGTTGGTTATCGTTACATATTAAATTTAATGTCCAAATAAATTGTGCCTCATTAGTCATAAAGTCTGTGGAATTACACACTTTCCCCTGGTAAAGATACTTCTTCATAATTAGGTTGGACCCTTAAGGAAGTAGAGATTCTGAATTTGGCGCTCATGAAGTTCGGGATAGGAAAATGGCGCAAAATTATCAACTCTGAGTGTCTACCCGGGAAAAGCATAGGACAAATCTATATGTAGACTTAAAGATTATTGGGACAACAGAGTCTAGGAGAATTTATGGGATTATAGGTTGATTTGAAGAAAGTGTACTTGCATAACATGCAAAAGAAGAATGTATTTCGCAAGAATAATTCAATAATCAATACAGGTGACAATATGACTTAAGAAGAAAGAAAGAAAAGGATTGCAGAGAATAAGAAGAATGTAAATAAATTTACTAAATTAGTTTGGTATAAGTGTTGCAGAAATTGCATCCATTAAATTACCCAGATATCATGTTCATTCTTCATCATCTTTCCTGACACATGATGAAATTATGGAGGGAAAATTCACCACAATGGATAGAATCAATAATTTATGTTCATTAAGAGGAGATATCTTAAGAAAGATTAAAAAGATAGAAGAAGGTGAAATTGAAGAAGCATGGGATGATGAGCATGAACATAAAAGAAGATATAAGAAAATTTAATCTGACTCTGATTCTTCATCTGATTGATATATATTATATGTTTAATGGTACATCATTAGCTGGTCTTCTTGAGTTCTTCCAATTCAAATGCCTTCTTAATTGCTTCTTATTGATGTCTTGATTTGATTCCTACTAAACCACCTCCAATTGTTCTTACTAAATCGTGATTTTCATTGTAGTGTTATCTCAAGTCACGAGCCTTTTATTAACTGATAAAATTACCAAATTATCGAATTCAGCTTAGTCTTCCTTTCTAACATCAGTTAAAGCAACACATGTTGCTGTCTTTTAGTGAACCAATGATCCGAGTCTTGCCTTATCTATGATTAGATGTGTAATACTTTTAATAAAAGCAAATGGCACTTCTTATCTTCTGCAAAGTTATGGAAGCCATACAACCAATTCAATTGGATCAACATCATAAGCAATCAATACCAATTTAGCTTTCTTTGTTTCAACCAATGTTGTAACATGATTAAGACCGAATTTAAGGACATTAATTTTCTTGGTTTCTGGCTTTTGATTTGCAACTTTTGATTCAGCTGCTTTCAATAATCTTTACTTCTTTTCTGTTTTTGTTTCTGGGGCATACTTATTTAAGAGTGTTAAAACTTTTGAACCTTGAATGATAGTTAAAAATACTTTGATTCTTGTCAAGTGTTTTGCTGAATTAATGGATGGCTGCTGGGACCTTAATTCTTTGCAATAAGATCTTCTTTTGTCTGTGTAATAAAATATAACGAGGCCATCTCACATATCTGGATAAATCACGCTTTGGTTGAACATCATTTCCAATTCTGAAGTTTTTGGCATCTTTCACGAAAAGTGGGTTCTTCTTTCTGTCTGCTACTCTCTTCTGTAACTTCTTGGCCTTTGATGTCTTTGGTGCTTTTGGCTAATTATCACTATCAAATTTACCATTGTTAATGAAAATCTTTTAATATATTTTTTGAAAAATAACCAAATAATACAAACATTTTAATCACGTATATAATACTCATTCCCCATCTAAATCAATTCCTTATGCTTACAAAGATTTTAAAATCAACACTTGGAATTCATTAATACTCACTTTCTAATCTTTATTCAAATCAGCCATCTATATCCATGAATTTACTTCCTCTTTTGTTGGTATATATTTTTCATCTGTAATCAATTTGGTTGTCTCAATCAGAAGTTTGGGAACCTACCTAATTTAGAAAATATACCTCATCATAGGTGATAAACCCATCTTTATTGACATCAGCAAGATCAAAAATTGCACGAGCAGCCTTTAATCTAGCTTTTGCTTAATGAGTATCTCCTTATTTCATATTTATATTAATAAAAACGCAAACACACGATATTCATTTATTTTTTAACTAATTAAATTTTGTTCTGTATAGCTTTTCTTCGAGTTTTGATTTCTAATATTAGACCTAAGCCTATTTTAGCTAAAGTTCAAGTGTAGCAAATCTTTCTGCAAATTTAACCCTTTAATTGAAGTCTTTGTTAAGATTACCGTTCTCTACAATCAACACATGTACTCTTTCTTCTAAATCCAGTATTAATTATGTAATATAATCTGTTGAATTATTCTTTTCTTAATGGAACTTTTAGCAATCATACCGTGAAATGGATTCTTATAATTCTAGTAACTACTGTTCCAATTACTGTTTAGTTTGTAACTATTGTTCGACTTTCTTTCGTAATTCAACTACATTTCCTTTAGTGATGATTTCTTAATTTTCTTTCTTTAATTTTTCATTCATCTCTGTCAATAATGTGATCTTTTGTTGAAGTTCTTTGATGAATGTTCTTGATTATCCTCTTTATATTTCTGAAGATAGATTCACTATAAGTTACTACAAATTATAGTTCGATTCCTTTAACTAATCTGAATCCTACTTTATAAGTGAGGCACTTGCAGTTCTTACAGGAGAGTGTGCTGAATGAAGTGAATATGGAGACTGAACTGCTTTAAGTTCCTTTTATGTTGAGATTGGGGATCTGCATGGACCAAATGTTTAGGTTTTTAGTTTCATATTCCTAGGACTCATGAAAAGGGTTTAATTTTCTTTCTATGTGATATCGGGAACAGTAGATAGTTTTTATTTTGTTATTGGTAATGGAATCTTTTAATCCTGATTTCTTGATTATTGAGATCTATGAGTGGATTGATTAGAGTCAATGACTTGGAGAGGAGATCGGAGCATTTTTTAATAAATTTATCAGTTAATTTATAATATCACAATTTCTTTAAGAATTGTAAAATATTATCCTGAATGTCTTCCTCTAAATTTTAGGATAAGAATTCTTTTTTTTTATTACTAAGATACTTTGGATCATATTATTTACATAATTATGTAATGATTTTTCGTATTTCCAGATCAGTTTAATGAATTTTGTTGGTTTTATTTTAGGTAATCTAGAAAATTTTATCTGATTATATAAATTATTAACTCTAATACTCCTCTTAATGTAGGATACTTAATTATAGTATCTATGTATTCAATAAATGAAGAGAATATTCTTCATTTAATTTAATTGTATTTTTTAGACTCTTTGATTCAAATTTAGAATGAATCATTGTTAATATTCCTGGATTCAATTGTTTCGCAGTTCTTTATTAATTTCGATACAAAAGTTATTCTAATGATAGATCAAAATATATCTCTATATAACTTGCTTTATATTATTAACAAATATGTAAAATAGCCTTTCTTTGACTCAATAATAATAAATCATCATCAATAACTATATTTTTAAATTATTATGATTTTAAAAAGTCCTATAATTTTTCCCTCAATCCCAATCTTGATTATTTCCAATCTTATTAATTAAATTGATCTAATTATTAGAAAGAATCAGCTTCAAGAATGATATCTGAATTAAGTAATTTAGAGAGTGTAGTCTTTCCTGAACCAGGACAACCAAATATAACAAATACATTCATAATTATAATATTTATCTGCATCAAAGTTACAAATAAATTTTAGACTAAGACAACTCGCATTGCTTGGTTGAATAATTCCATTTGCATCTTTGTGTATGAATGGCTAGACAGGCTCTCATATTCAGTCCAGGTGTAAGAGGATGACAAGTTATGACATCTTAAGATTAGATTGCAATGCAAAGACTAGATTTTGGATTGTATTAGACAGGTTCAGAGGTGACTAAGGCACAAGCATTAACATTCACTAATATATGGGTGGAAGGTGTAACTTTAGCAATGGTTTAATCTATTTATGTACATTTACCATTTAACCATTTACAAAATTAATTGACTGTTTTAACACCCAAACAAGTCAAATAACTTAGATTATCCGTGCATATAACATTAGATTCACTATAGGAAACACATGTGCCTATGTCAATGGTAATTAAATCAGTATAATAATTAGGCTTAATCTAGGTTTATGATATTTTCCAAATGCATTTTGTTGTAGCTTAATTTGTACATGCTATTTTATTAATATTCTCTAAACATTCATCAGTTGTATGATTATATGATTTACATTTTCCTTCCAAAAATTAACACATTTATCCTGCTCTAATTACATTTAAGCATGCTCTCTTAGATCCTGATGCTATGTCTTAACATTCTTCAAATGGAGATGGTATATGATATTTACATGATTCATCTTCCCAAACACATGGTAATACATCAACACTTGAGCATTGTGCTTCAGATTACAACTGATCACAAGATTATGGAGTTAAAATTTGAATGCATTTAGCATTAGGGAAATCTAAAACACAATTTAAATCAGTTGAACTGACACATGATAATTTAGATGTATTAGCCATAGTAGTACAAGTTGTAATTGGATCAGTATATTTAACACATTAAGTACCTGTCCATTTGCAGGTCAGAATATTCTAAAGCAAACATGTATTTTTATCTAATGCTTTATTACAGCAATCAAATAATGTATTATTACAATCCAAAATAATTTAAGTAGGACCAAAGCAAAATTATGAAAATCTGCATCTTAATGCTTATTTAGTATAATTAAGACAGGCATATTCATTCAATCCTCTAATGCAATCTAAATTATCTGTTGCCAAAGATTCTGTACATCTACTTTCAGCGGCCAAATATCGACATGGAATATCATCTGGTTATTCACAAAAGTATGCACTATTTATATTGGTTACTTCTTCACATTTCTTAGACTTAAATTTAATTAATTCTTAAACTGTACATAAACCACCAGAAAATTAGCAATATTGTTTACTTAATTAAACACATGCTACTTTATTGGCTACTTCATTACAATCTAAGGTTTCCAAATTTGTGGCCATAGTACAGGAATCACCTACTAATTTACATGGTTAAGCTCTAACATTAGCACAATCCCCTGATGTGCCAGTACAAGTTGCTGTCTTTTCAAGACAATATTAATCAAATTAACATGTTGCAAGGGATTCACATGCAACTTTATTGAGTCCTCTTGCACAAGATGTAATTGGTTCAGATACAAGATCAAGTACATCACATAGTTTAGTGAATGAGTTGTATTTACATGCAACATCTGTAGCTTATTCACAATATTCTAGTCTATTTATGTATCCTATGCTTGCACAAAGTTTAACAGGCATAGCAGTATAATGTATATATTAACATTTGTAATCTTTGTAAAGACAAAATTATGTTGGATTGGTGATTTATGAACAAGTATACATATTAACTGGTTAATCACAGGTTAAATTTATTAAATCTTATGTATCTGTTATGGTACAACCATTTGTTGTATAAATTACTTATGTCTAATCTGTGACATATTTCATGCATGCTAATTTATTAAATGAAACAGCATTAGACCATGGTTCATCTGGATCCATATCACCTGCTACAGAGACACATTTTTATGTTGTTCTATCATAAATACAAGCTACTGATTCAGAGGCTGTACATGTCATAGGATTAGTAGGAGTTGTATTGTAACATCCAACTACATCAAGAGGATCAAGGGTCCTGCATGTATTATCCAAGAATTTACAATATTATTTAGGAGTCTTAATAAATAGACATTTATTTTTATTTACTAAATGCGAACAAGTGAGGGTAGTTTCATATGTGGCTATACAAATTTTAGAATCAGGATTATATCGACAGAATTCTAATTCAGTGTTCATTTGACATCCAAATTTATTGAGTCCACTTTAGTTACATGATAATTAAGTTTCAGTACTTTTTATGCAAGTATAAGTTTTAGAATCAAATATACATGCAACTACGTCTTATGACCTACTAGAACAAGCCATAGGAGAAGCAATAATTCCAACTAATGATTCACAAGATTCAGTATCTAATACTGGTTAACATTTATTCTAATAAAATTTACAAGCTGATTTCAAACTTTAACAAGCATTCCAATTAAATGATGGATCACAAGTAATAGCTGCATTAATTTATTTAGTTGTTAAAGATACACAAGTCTCACTTACATATTAACATATTGGTTTAGTTTACTTTAGACAAGTAATCTCATTTAATCCCTCTGCATTACAACTATATAAAATGGTTTAGGTTTATTAGCATCAATACAAAAACCATCCCCATAATATAATTATAATATTTATCCTTCTAATTCTTTATATACCCTACATACTGATGGAGAATAAGGATATGTTTCTTCTTTAGTTATTTGTGCAATTGTTGTAAATAGACTCACATCATATAGATTACATTCATTATCTTCAAATTTACAAGTGTCTGTTAAAGAGAAGCATGCCACCTTATTAAGAGATGTGCTGCATTTAACTTTAGAAATATCCATTATTGATTAACATTTGCCATCCACAAATTCACAATATCCAGTTGATGAAAGAATACATCCTAATTTATTTAATCCAGGTGTTTCACAAGTAATGATATCTTTAGGACCAATTACATTACATTTTTATGTTCTATCTCTGAAACAAGGAACATCTGTAATTTATTGACAAGCATATGCATTAAATTTGATTAACGATTCTCCATTGTCAAAGAATTCAGTACATTTTGTGATAGTTCCCTTAAACTCAACAGTAAAACATGCCTTATCTTCTTCTGACCAACCACAAGCAACAGTTGATAAATTTAAGCAACCATATTTATTTGCAACAGAACAATCAGTAGATGACACTGGATAGTCAGTGCATGTATCGATATTCCATTTACATGATGATAAATTACTTATCAAACATGCCATCTGATTACCCTTTTATTTGGCTATAGTTGTGCAATCAGAAAATATATTAACACCATCACATAATTTACTGGTTGGTGATACCCAACAAGCATTATTAATTTTTGGACATCCATAAGTGTTAGTTAATGAACAATCATTTAATTTTTATACATCTTCATCAGATTATTCAACACATTCACTTGTCCATGCACAATTTTTATTAGTTGTCATTGATAAACAACCAAATCTATTTGTATTTTAACATCCACTTTAATGTGATGTTAATAAATTACACATGTAATCAGAACTTGAATAAGAATAAGGACCTTCTATACACAATACACATGTTAATAAACTTACTTATATCTATGCAATCGATGCACATTACACTTAAGCTGCTGCAACACATTATTCAGTTTAAAAGGCACAAGGAAAGTTCATTTATGAACAAATTTAACCTTTTACTAATGCAGTTATTGGTAATTTGTTAATGTATTAACATTAAAAAAGATAGAATGGATTATCAGTATCAAAACTAGGTACTTAAAAAGTTTATTAACAAAATCCGAGTGTAAAATCACAACCATTTGATAAACAAGCCTTTTAACTAAAAGTTTCATCACATTTCTTTTTCTTTGTATCTGAATTACATAATTTACCATCATAATAACAATTATCAGTTACTCTACTACAAACACTAGGACTAACAGATCCTAAACTTTTAGCATCACTACATTTTGTTGGTGCTGTTTATTTACAATTTTATGTTGTCTAATTTGGAAATCCGTTACAAGTATCAATTTTAGGATAAACAAGATTTGATGCATCATCAATCATACAAGGAGCATTGGCATTACGTGCTAATGAACAATTATCTCCAATTACATCTTCACAAGAAAGAATCTATTATTCATTTCCAGCAATCTCAAAACATCCTCCCATTGTTATATCGAAAGCACAAATAGCTGATAATTAGAGACAAGCTCCTTTGCTATAAATATTTCTACAATCGTCCTCATAAGAGATTGGGTTATCTTCACACCATTATTTCTCTTAATCAACAGAAGTACCATCTGATTGTACCACTGGAACCATTGCTTTTTTCCATTCTAAACTCTTTAATGGCAGCATTGCACAAGTAGTAGTAGCTTAATCCCATTTACAATATTTTTCAACTTAACATTATTACATAAATTAATCATCTGGTTTTTTTGGATCACCTGATTTAAGACATTATTTGGTTCCTGCATATTCAGCAAATTCATAATTAATTGATGCACATGATATCTTATTATATAAATAAGTAGATGATTAATCACGTAAATCACTACATTTAACAGAATCATCTATACGTATATATTTACATTCATAAGTTGCAACAACAAAATAACATGATTAAGGTACTTCTGCACACATTTATAAACTTATCAAATATGGTGATTCACAAGATGTTTATATACCAGTAAATTTTTAACATCTTTTTGCAGCAGATTATGATTAATCAAAATAACATCTTTACAACATAGTACCAAATAAACATGCATCTGCATTCAAAATCATTGATCCATCACAAAGTATTGCAGGTTCCAAGGGATCTTCTGGTTTCTTTTATTCTTTATAAAATTGTGTAATTAATGTGCATGTATGTTCAACTGGATCATAAATGTAAGGCTTTCCAAATACTTATGCACATGCTTCAGGATTGTATAAATTAGTATCAATTAACAATTAATATTGATTACTTTTCATTTTTAGACATTTCATTTTTAGAATATCCCATTCACATGGTTATGATGTAATTTTCATACATAATTAATAATTAACATTATCTTCACAACCTAAACTATCTATTTATTTATCATTTTCATAACAATACATTTTTTCTGAATTCCATAAACAATCTCCTTTTGTTTTAGCAAAACATGCAATTGCATTACCATCAGGTAAATCACATGAATCAGATTCAACACTCATATCTTTACAAACATGTTTTTTATCATCATAACCACATATTTATCCATCTAATTTAATATTTAAACAAGCTAATCTACTAACTGTTCCTGTTGCTGATCCAAAATATCCACATTCAACCATTTATGGTGCAACAACACACTTATCCATTAAATAAGAGAAAAAACAACCAGCATTTGGTATTTATACACATGCAGCTTCATTTACATATTAATCACAATAATTAAGCGATAATACATATGCTTCATCTAAGTTTAAACATTTTAATGCACTCTTTGACCAACGACAATAAATATCTTCATACTTTCTTAGACAAGCATTACTATTAACTTCAGTTGATGAACAATCTGTAGTATCTAATATATCTGGATCATCAGAACAATGTTTATCTAGATATCCAAAGAATTTGGCTGAATTAGTTTCAGTTTTCATTGCTTCTATTGACAAACATGCATATTTATTAAGAATTTGAGTATCAGATGTAAAAATACTTAAATCAGGATATGCATTAAAATTAACACTTACACATAATTCGCCATTAAAATAACATTTTTATTATGTTGACCATTCTAACATATGACATGAATTTTTATTCATGGATGAACATTTTAATTGTTAAGCATTATAAAAATCTTTAACTTATTTCTCTATATTAATGTCGACTGTATCCATTGTTAATTCAGTACATTTTAAATCATTTCCAAAATAACAATATTTACCAGTAGAATATTTACCACAAACATGTGCATTAATACCAACAAATTCATTACAGCAAGGTGTAGCACAAATTCCCTTAAAAACAGCACAATTACCTCCTTCATAAATACAATATCCTTTCATTTTATCAATTAATGGACCTTTAACAGCATCATAATTTGGTTATTCCATTTCAATAGATGCACAAACATTGGCATTAACTAATATAGTTTTACTTGTATATGCTGAATTATAATCTAAACAACTTTCATTAAAAGAAACGTATTAATTAGCACATCTATTTTGACGATATAACCATGTACATTTTTCACCTGGTTTTGTAATTGATCTACAAACATCAGGAGTAGGTGAACTATTCACACAATCTGATGAATATAATAATGCTGCTGTTTATTTTTACACTATAACATTTGGTGAGACCACTTCAATTTATTTACATTACCATAACACCTTATCATAATAACAACTTTTTAATTAAATTAATGCACAAGCATAAGTATTTAGACCTGGCTCATCACACTCCATGGAATTTGTATCCAATGAATTAACACATCCCTTTGCTTCAACTTTATATCTACAGACTTCTTTTCCAGCTTCAATCAATGCACAAGCAGCAGCATTAACATATTACATTTATAGACAATAGACTGCTTAAACATCTAATTTATTTTTAATTTGCATGCATTTATTATTAAACCATCTACAAATTTATCCAGTTGTTTATACTGATGCACATCCAACTCTATTAAGACCCATTCCTCCACATTAAACTTCACTTATTATTTAATCATTAACTAAATTACATTATTATGATTCGACGTTATAATAACATCCTACTTCATCTGATTTTAATATTTATGAACAAGCTACACTATTAGCATAACCTAGATCTAAACAACTAGTTTATTCTTAAACAATATCTGCTTCAATACAACCATTATTAGTCCATTGACATGCTGCATTTGTTACTGCAACACATCCTATTAAATTAATGTATGATGATGTACAAGTATCAGTTTCAACACTTTTTTAACATAAATGTGTTTTTATATTATATCTACACTTTGTTTTAGATATAGCTTAACATACATTACCATTAAATTTACCATCCTCTAATAGTGGACAATCAATATCTTAATTTATAAACATTCTAACACATTCATTACCTGTCCATCTACAATATTAAAATTATGTTGTAACATTAACACATGCATCCTCATTTAAGTCATTACATTAAACTTAATTTAATTGAGTTGTAGTTAATTATTCACATAAATTATTTACAAATGAACAATAATCACCCTTAATAGATGTACAAGTAGTTCTACTCAATCCTAAATCTTTACATTTCAAGGTCTCTGGGTTTGTGGGTACAATACACTTTTAATCTTTATATTAACAATGACCAGTCAATGCTGCACAAATACTTGGACTAACATCACTGAACTCTGAACATTTAAGTGATCCATTTAAAACATTCTAACATCTATTCTTATACCATTAACACTATAAATTAGGATTTGTAATAGAGAGACATAAATTTTTATTCATTGATAATTCACAAGATGTTGAAGTATTTGCTTCAATACATTGTCCTCCAATAAACATACCTAAAAATATTATATAAGAATACATTTATATCCACTTATACGTACACAACCATCTTCATTTAAACCTTTAGTATTACATTACAGCACAGCTAATTCAGAATCCTTAACATTTACACATCCATAATTATTCTCAAATCCACCATTCTTACAATTCACACCCTTTATTTTAGTACATGCACTTGGAGTCACTGGTGCATTATACGCCTATGAACAATATGTTACTTCAATGTTCTCCCCTGACAATTCTTTACACTGGTTTCCATCCCATAAGCAATCCATTCCAACAACACTTGTACAAGCATTCTAAGAAAAGAGTGATGAACAACCCAAATTTATAAGGTATTACTCTTTAGCCTCCATACACCGTTTTCCGAAATAACCTTTATATTGTTTACATTGTTTACATTTTGCCTCACTTCCATCATAGTTTGTTTACTGATTTATGCAGCCCAACTTGTTTAATTAAGGACTACATCCAATATTAGAGCTTTGCACCTTGATGCATGCATTCTCGAAATGACTGAATTAACCTATTATTAGAAAGTAATATTACACATGACTCCCTCTGTCTTTGTGATACATGCTACTGGGTCCAAGGGGTAATAATTGCAGAACATGGCCAAGCTACAGCTAACCAACAGCAAAATTTAAATCATTTTTATTATGATAAGATATGTATTTCGTACTTTGTTTAGTTTTAATACAATCAATACATAATACCTTAGAAGTAGTACTAATATTTGTCATACCATTTCGCTCTCCAATTTCCACAACTCTAGTCAATCAATCTACTTTACAAAAATATAAATACTTTTAACAAGCAACAAACAGTTATGTGTCAGATAAATCCTCTGCCAGGAATCTGTCCTCTAATTCCCACAGTGTATTTTCTTTGAAACACTTTAGATCAGCACCTCGCATTGTTTTTACAAGCAACAATACCTTATTCTTGTGTTTTCGAATCATTTTGAATCCTTCAAAGAACATTCTTCTAAATCTCTTAAACAAATTAGAGTCATAACCACCTAATATCTCTACATATTCTTCTGTCATTTTGAATGGCACTTCTTTTTCTAGATTCCCCTTTGGAGCACTGGATAAAAGGAATCCGAAATCTATGTGAACAATATATCCCTCCTTATGCAGCAGAATATTACCATTATGTCTATCCTTAATTTGCAAAAAGTAACATACTAAACTGTAAGCTACCAAACTGTTGAGAAAATTGGAAATCATTGCTTAGGAAGCTTACAATCTTTTAATTAAAGAATTAATACTTGAAATATTCATGAAGACACTTAAATTACATAAGTGTGGAGAGTTTCTATTTAATTGAATCAATAGATAAAGCATCTCTAACTACTTCAATCAATCCATATCCAGGTCCTAGAGAAATAACTTCATAAGTAGTCAATTATAATTTTGATTACTCAATTTAAAAAATCTAATCAAAAGTTTAGATAAGTTGCATGGCAAATTATTCCTGTCTTAAATCATCACCTGATTTCACAATCAGATGGGCTAATTTCCATGTTTTAAAATTTCTGAAAGGAGAATTATTACGAATAGCTTCTGTGTTATCCTTTCCATACAATTGTTCAATTAATTATTTTTTGCCTATCTGCTGCTTAGGATATTAACTGACAATATGATTCACATCTTCATAATAAGAGCGTGTAAGATCCTCCTTTAACATGTTGCTGAGTATAGATGATGTGGATTCCTTCTCTTCTTCACTAACTTCAATTATCTTACAAAGTAAGGTTGGTCTATTTCGAGTACAATCTTATGTTTCATTGTTATCAATGCTTCCTCTATCTTTTCCCCCTAGAGTTCTTGGTAAGGAAAGTCTGCTGCTTCTTAGTGGATTAGGAGTCATTTCTGCTTCTTCCTCTGGCCTATAGACTTCAATACACAAATAAAAAGGTGATCTACACTTAGTCGAGAAAACTCTTGATTCTTCAACCACAATGTTGAGTACTACATAATTACGTATACTTAAAAAAGGTATATAAACAGCTGCAGGTAAACCTCTATTAATTTTCTATAAATCAGCTTTCAATGATATCAATTTAGGGTCAGCTAAATGTAAACTATTTTTAAAAAGAAGTCTTTTACTTTTAGATATATAAATGATGTCATCCCAAAAATCAATCATTGAACAGAATCCGGATGGTTCAACTTTGCGAAATATGGATTCATAATTCTTAAATTGAAGTGGATCACTAATAACACACTAAGAATAGAATAACGTTCCGTATGCTTGCAAGCGATCAGGGATTTTGAAATCCTAAGTGTTAGGCATTCCCTTTGAAACTTACTGTTCTACTCCATCAGTGAAATGATAGTTCTCAAAATAAGCTGCTATTAGCAAAGTTTATGCATAAGCTCTAGAGAGAACTGAGAGGAATTGGCGAAGGTAGTTTTCAATTTCTGGTGCATCTGGATTAACGATTGAACGCCAAGCAAAGTAAAAAGTATGAGCAAAGAAAAAATCAATCTAAGCTGCTTTTATGGAGAAATCAAGCACATAATCAGCTCTTGATCTAAGAACTTGATTGATTATTTGTGGAATGAAGTACTCCAAATCATCTCTAAATTGAAGGGTGACTAAATTAGGATTGAGACGACATCGTAGCAGTGGTGATGCAATGTTTTGTTCTCTATGCATCATCTCCAATATCAATGATGCTGCTATTATTTCGTCATTTGTTTCAATGTGAGAGAACTTTGTTCTAAAGTATAATTGTACATTACATATCTTTTTTAACTTTTTATCCTAAACATCCACATCCTGAGGAATTAGATGTTTGTTTGTCTTTGATCATTTAATTAATGAGTAATACATCAAATTCTAGACAATCTGCTTAAAATATCATAAACAAGTATGAGACAGAAGATCGTTTCACTTTCTAAGTTAGACCCAACTCTCCAAGAGATACATTTGGGAAATAAACACAAGCTAGAAATAGTTAAGTTTAAATTCTAAGAGAAATAGATTAAGCTAATCTTTCTAAGATGCTTAGTGATTTCTCTATTGTTACTGAATAAGAGGAATCTATGTGTCAGAATTAATTCAATAATCCAATAGGAATAGGTATTTATTCAAGTAATCATAGTGTAAGCAACAGAATAGTAAAAACAACAACCTCCCCCTTAATCTTAAATAAATGACTTTAGAGGAACTTTTGGTAAGAATCCTTTCTTTTAACCAAAATCTGAAGTGACTGAAATTATTGAAAATGATAAGAGCTACATTGAAGAAGATTTATATGATGATATGTCTGTGCTTAAGGATAAAGTGATGGGTTTATTGTAAGCATATGCTGATGATTTATAAAAGTCTAGTAATGATCCAACTATAAAATCTAAAATTTAACAAGATGCAAAATAAGTTTTAAAAGAGTATTCGTAGATCATTGAAAAAGTCAACTAGTCTGAAATCTCCCAATTAAATGTTTCTCAAAACATGGTGAAAAAAGTACTATATTTGTTCTTAATTAGGAATAAGAACTCAATCTTATGTCCAATTTGGTTTCTGAATTTCTGAATAAATTTGATGTATAAAAATAGCCAGTTTTGAGTGTTTCTTAAGTATTGGAGTAGAAGTTGGCTAAATCAAGAGCATAATAAACAAATCCTAATTTAGAATTAACTGTACTACCATAAATACCTTGTGATGAAACATTTTATTAACATTAAGAATTATCAGATGATAGGTTATAACTAAAGATTTAGAAACTTAAATAACATTTATAGGAAGAATTAGATAAGTAATAGATGGTATACACTAAAAGAATACTATCTGATATGATTACAAATTTAAATTAAATCTTAATAGCTAATGATACTCAGACAATTAAGTCTGTTATCTATAAGATAGAAAATATGATATCCTAACTACCCTCTGAGGATTGTGGATCAGTGTAATTGTATGATTACATGGCAAAAGCAATAAAGGCCACAAAAAAGAAGATTAAAAGCATGGATCCATAAGATCAGTAGAATGAAAAAACTTTAAAGCGAAAATTCTTCGACTTGGCAACTTAATAAAAGAATAAACTTCCTCAGGATCATCCAGGTAGGTAGCAGATGATCTCTGTATTGTATGATGAATATAACTCAGCCAACAAACCGGCTTAAATGGAGGAATTCATATAAACCTGTTTGAATTAAGTGAAATGATATTTATAATATATGATTCCCGAATTCCAGTCTCACAAGGGAAAACCACAATTTCCTATTGTTCCTTATCTCAAAGGCAAAGTGTTCAGGGCAAGAAAAATGAACAACAGCTTTATCTATCACAATTAACGAATGATAGCTTTACAAAATAATGGGATGTTAGTATACTATTCTAAATGCACGGATGATCACTAAAATAATGCACATTTAGTAAGAGGCAAACCTAAGAGTGGAGTGTACTTCAATTAAGTGCAATACTCTTGTGTGAAAATTAATGAAAAAGAAGTTGAACTGCTCCTGAAGTTTCGTGTTAGTTAATTATACACCTTTGATAAAACTATGCTAAGCTCAGTTGAAGATCCGAAATCATAGAAATTGGTTCTATGGATTTTTCTCATCCCTCTACTCAACTAACAGCTGTTAACCACTAACTAGTAGATTAAGGTAACTGACAGTATCAGCGGCTTACAAATCAATAAAATGAACAATGATGATAGGACTTACAAAAGTATCGGAATATCAACAATACCGTAAACTGAGAAACCCTCCATAGATTTTCTACTCAATCAAAAAAGAATCCAAAAAAAGAAGAAACATGTGCAATGGTTAGATCTTTAAATAGCACAGCAGCAGACTACCTGCAGTGTTCATTAAGAAAGTAACTAAAAAGAACTCTAATCTGTTGATCAATGGGAAGTCAATGAGGAGAATTCTAATATATAATTGTTCCAATTCCAGCCTGTTTGCTGGAGACATTCCTCTCCTAATGGAAAATCACCTACATCATACTTTTAGTGATATAATATGTATATTGTATAACTTATAATCTAACTATTCGTTTTTGATTTAAAACATATTTTTTAAGTAAAAATTAAATACCGTACAATTTACCTATTAATGATAATAGTTAAGATAAAATCGCTATTTTGACCTTTACAAATAAAATATCTCAATTAAATGTTCTATTCTATTGGTTCATGGTATAGATGATCATCATAGAAGATACAAAATATGGTGAAATAAAAAAAATAAAAAATCGTCAGCTGCAGGATTCGAACCTGCGCGGGTGAACCCAGTGGATTTCAAGTCCACCGCCTTAACCACTCGGCCAAACTGACTTAGATATTAGAAAGATAAATAATTGTTAATTCAATTGACTTCTAAAATTAAAATTAATTCATGATTCCCTCTTTCATTTTTTTCCATTATATTTATTTAATAATTTTAGTCCTATTCATGTTCAATTTACTCTATGAATCTATCCCCAAAAAACATTCTAATTAATTTAACAAAAAAGAGGTTTGGAAGCTTAATTTCCTGAATTTGGAGAATTTTTTCATTATCATACTAAGTAATTTGAAATAGGTTTCCTTTATTTCCTTTAATATATCCTTAAATGTTAATAGAGTTCTCTTATATATAATTTATGTACATTTTTGGGGAACTCATGAAATTCTTGACAAACAAAAAAATTAGAAACACAGCTGCCTGTATAATTTAAAGAATTAACTTAAAATGTCCATTCATTATGAAATTGGGCAAATAGCAATATGCTACTTAAAGTTATATTATCTTATCTTTAAAATAATTAAGGGAATGGTAATTCTTTGGAAGAATTTATATTCAATTTTTCCAGTATGCTTGTAAGTTCTGTCAAATATAGCATCAATTAATTACTTATCTATTAATGTTTTTGCTTTCAATACAAATTCCTTTTTTAGATATGGAGTAGAATAACTCCTATTAATTTACTAAGTGTGATAATATTTCATAAAGCTCCTTGATTTCCTGTTTATAGTTGTAATGAAGACCTATGAGATAATTATTTTAATTTGTTATTTAGTATCCCTCTTATGCAGAGCATAAATTACAAACTTAAAAAAGTTAACAATCTATCAGATCTTCAGGGTATGGATCACCCTTCATCTTTTTATTTAGTTTTTCGCTAGAATCAAATATTATAGGCTGTTCAATTCTTCTTAATTCTTCTACTACTTCCCTTTGGTGATCCTTAGGTATACAATAGATTGTAGAAAAGAAAAGTAACAATATTCTTTTATATACCATTTTAATTTATGTACATATTTTAGATTTTTTAAAAAATTTGTGGCAGAGCGCTCAGAGTTGGTTAGCATTTGGTCTCCTAGATTGAGCTCATTGATCTAACGTCTCAGAACCTGATTTCTGCATTTCGAAATCAGTGTTATTATTTTTATTTTTTTATTTTTGTTGTTGATTTGTCTTCTTAAATCTTAATGTATGTATTGAAGTAACTCTGTAGCATGTCCACGACTATAATATAACTCGAATCATTATATATGTTTCTTGATTTAGTACAATAATTATGGGTTTAAAAAAGTGTCTATTTAATTTTTTTAAATGTTCTACAACAAAATCCGTCAGAAATAAAGGACTAAAGTAATTTTAAAGTTTAGAGATTCTTTAAAGGTAATCATTTATTTTAGCAAAATAGAAAAGATATACATAATGATATTTATATTAGTTTTATGTGCAATAAATAATATAAATTCAAAACTATCCCCAACCTTAAAATGGATCATAATTAACATTAATATTGAGTGATTTATCCTTTACTGTAGGATCATCTGGTTGTATAATTTATTAAGGTAATTTTGGTGACTAAATTTATTCTTAAACTGGTTTTGGTTTATCATCAAGCAGATCAATTTAATCAAATTCTTTATATTTAGATATTTTTGAAGTGGATTAGTTGTTGAATGAGAAGGCATTATTAAAGTCAATCTACAATACATTATTTGCAGGTTATTTAGGACTTTATCCAAAGGGAACAATCAATTGTTCCCCTTAAGAAGGGAAAACATTCAATTAAGGTACTGGATAACCAAATGCTAAATTTGGATTAACCGGCTAAAAATTATTCTATTAATAAATCTAATTTGTTGCTAATTGATTCTCAGATTTTCCCTCTTAAATTGGAATAGGATTGATTATATTAGTTTAGGATGAGAATCCTTATTATATTTGAGGTATTATTGGTAAAGAATGTATTGAGTTATTAGAATAACTTTGTTGCAGTTACATTGGTTGTAACGCATCCCAATTATATTCCCCAGATGTAGTGGTAATATTTTAATTTTAAGAGGAAGGGGATTATTGCTTAATTAGAGATTATGAGCTTTTTTTATCTTATTCAATTTCTTCATCATCAGGTAAGCAAGCCATTCTTTCTTTTGCAATTTTATCAATCAAATTTTGAAGCAATTCTGAATATTTTAGAATCAATTATTTTCCTATATTAAGTTCTATGATGTATGGTAATAACTGAGGAAGCAATCTTGTAACAATTTACTAATTATTTGTCTTTATTTACTTCATAATTTAAATGTTGCAAAAAAGATTTGTAGATTTCAAGCAGTAACTGTGCCTGGATTTTCGTAGGTGCTGTAATTTTTCTAAATTTTTCTAAAGTAGGAAGTATATTTTCTGAAATAGAGACTTTGTCAAAAATATGTTAAGTTTTGCTCAAAACTTGTAGGGCAGCTAAATTAACTTCTTTGTTAGTTGGATCTAAACATAATTAAAGCAATCTAGGTAAAATCTTATAATAAATTGAATCTCTACTTTATTCTTTGTATACTAGTATTCAATTTTTTCCATAACCATCTATGTTTGACTAAGAGCTACATCCTAAAGTTTAGTTATATCAGATTCAAAGCATTTTACAAACAAAGGAATCAAATGAGTTTGTATTTCTGCTTCAGGAATTTTAATTTCATAAAATTGTTTGATATTTTAAACTAAGCAATATAGGGCTTGTGCTGGCATACTTGCCATTCCTGAAACTTTCTTAATTTGGTTCCAACATAGTGATTAATATTTTTCTTAAACACTTTAATCTGGAATTTTTGAAACATCCACTGCTATAAAAATAACTTAAGACATAAGTTTTTCATTGATTACCAAGGGCATAATGGTAGGTAACAAATTCTTAACAATTACTTATCTTTCAAACTCATTAATAATACTAATTATACTTTGAAAATGTTTTTCTAAATTTATTTGAGCAATGCTATTTGTTAATCTGCTTCGAATTATTGGAATTATTTTAATGAATGCATCAATCTTATTAGGGGATCTAAAAAGAACTCATTGTGATATATCTCCATTATGTTTGGTCTAGAGATCATTTCTTTGTTGATCATTTTCATCATCAATTCTTTTATCTAGTCTTGTACTTAACTGAAGAAGGGACTTTTTTGAATAAAAGGTAATAAACAATCAAAGCTTGATTAATATTGAGTAATGTGTTATATCTGAAAAAGCCCCAAATCTTTCATTCCAGTTTGTTAAAATCTCATTAATCCAATCAAGCTAAAATAAGAAAAAATATTTTCACATTAATCCTAATGAAAAAATATCTGATGAATATGATGCTAAAGGAGGGTTTAAGGCCATTTCTGGAGCCATATAAGGCAAATCTGGGTATAATTATAATTATTTATCGTATGGTTTTGGGACCAAATCAACGTCAACATTAATAGCATTTCCCATAGGATTAGATTAACTAAAAATAAACCCACCAATCTTTTATGATTACAGATTTTACTTTAATTTTTCCTTAAGCTGTAACATAGATATTGTCTGGAGATAAATTTAGATGAACTATTTTAGCATCATTGTGCAAAAAACTCAAACCCTCAATTATCTGAAGCATAATTAATTTAACATCCATAATACTACAACTTTTGAGTTTGTCAGCTTTCATTATGTATATTTTCTACTTTATACAATGGAATTTAATGTCCCTATTACTTTTTCTGTAACACAAACTAATCTTTTGTTATCCTCAGCTGGAGATTCAATTACAGATAGGATGTTAGGATGTCGAATGGCTGTTAACTTTTCTCCTTCTTTTCGAAGTGTTGAGTAGATCATTTCTCTTTCTTTTTCACTCTTAACCTATTTATGAATGCTTCTTTTATCAAATATAAAGACTGAATATTCTTCTTTTTGTTTACGAGCATTATGAACTTAGATTATTTGCAATATTAATACTTTGCCATAATGAATTTTAACCCCCAGTGAGATAGGGTTTTTTGTCAATGTCATAATTCTTGATCCACTAATTACCCATTATTAAATAAACAAAAAAAAATATATTCATACCCATTCATCATCTTCAGATGTTTGCCAACCAGTCAAATGACCGGGTAGTCTTTCAGTCATTGTTTTCATTGGTGAACTCCTTAGGTTACTAAGGTTCAAATTAGTATTTGGCCGGCTTGTGTTGGACTGATTCTTAAAAGATGACTTCAAATTGAAGGAGATTGTTTTGATGGGTTTGCGAGATATAATCAAAGGGTTTTTTGTCTCTTACTGATTATTAACCCTAGACCATAACTGCTGACGAGTGAGCATCATTTAATGTTTAATTTACCTTAGGATAATGCTTTTCTGAGGTGTCTAATCATCCAAATGTAGTTTTCTACTCTGTCCTTCTGACTACGGACGTAAATGAGCATGCAGCACTTTTGATTAGTAAATTTAGCTGGCCTATATTTTATTGTCAACTGGCTGAGTTATTTACTTATCTAAGTAAATATCTCGTACTTACGCATAGTGAGTCTTTATTGAATGGTGCTGTGATTCTCTGTTTTAGGTTTCTTTTAGGCGGAGTGAACTTAGAAAGTAGTATTAGTTCTAATGAGTTTATTAATTAAGCATTCCAAATAAAATATGTCTGTGGTTGTGGTTGATTTCTTCTATCTTTTCATATGCTTAGATTTTATAATTAATTAATTTCAACCAGCCTTCATTTCCACATTTGATAATATATTTATAATGATTATTGAAGGAACAATTATAGCAGAGTCATTAGGATTAGTAAATAATATTTTATAGAATGCAACCCCTAAACTCACATACATGTCTCATCAGGAATAACTTAGAGCTCAATACTATAATAATAAAACACTCATAACATCAGTGATCAATTAATTTTAATAATTTGTTCAAAATTCCATTACTTTTGAGAATTATGAATAGCTTATGTAATAACACACATCCATTTGGGGGAATATTTCAATCATTGAACAAATTTTTAAAGTACCTGATTTTAAAAGTCAATCACATCTTAAATAATAACTCTAATCATAGTATTAAAATAGGGTAAAAGCAGAATAGCAGAAAATATTTTCAATAATTATGCCAGTACTCTGCCAACATAGATTCTAAACATTAAATAATGAAACAGAAAAAATAATAAAATTTATTAAGTAATCTGACCTTTAAGGTAACTAATTCATTGAACTATACATTCAATAATCTAAAGAAATTTATTTGCAATTAAATACTATTGAACAATTATTCAATTAATATCAAATTGAAGAAAAAATAACTGCTTGTTTAGATGATGAAGAAGTGACTCTAATTCTTAAAAAATTATTTTTCGATATTGTCGAATCCCATATTAACGAAGCTTAAGTTAACTTCAGTAATTTATCTTATATGAAATAGCTCAATTATTTGAGCAATCTCATCCAAAGTTCTTTGTTGAAAGGAAAAATGTATAATATTTTTAATTTTTAGTTATGATGTGATTTATAAAGATCTTGCCAGCGTAATTTAATCAGAATAAAAGATTGATACAATAAATAAAATTGTTGAAATAAAATATTTTTATGAAGATAAATTAAAGTAAATTTGTCCGAATGATGAGAAAATTAAATCAAGTTTAAGTAATGCTTTTGAATCAGCAATTTTACTCAAAGTAAATACATTATCTGAACAATTTTCATAATTTTTCGATTCATTGCTTGTGAAAAAAGATGAGAATAAAAATGAAGAGTTAGTTCTTAGTCATATTAAATAAGCACTAGATCTTCTGAAATATTTCTCAGCTAAAGATATTTTTGAACATTTTTATACTTAGCGTCTCACTAGGAGATTGTTGCTTGATTTATCGCTATCTCTGAACCTTGAAGTTGAAATCTTACAAATTTTGAAGCAATAATGCGGAGATTAATATGTGAGGAAAGCTGAGGAAGTCTTAAAAGATGTTAGAAAATCCTATGATTATGAGCATTAAGGAGTTAAAGTGAATTTGGTAATAATATCACAAAATTCTTGGACTCTAAAAACCGATGAAATTCCTAAATTTTTCCTGCAGAATTAGAGATCAATATTTTTGGAATAGCATCAATAGGACTTTAAATAAAAATTATTACTTTGGCTTGTTGATTGCTCTCATTGTTAAGTTAAAGCATTTAATAAAGTATAATTAATTTCTAATATAGTTTACTTTGCTTGTTTCTGCAGTTCAGGCTATGATTTGGATTTCTACAATGTCAAATAAGAATATAAGCCTTAAGAATTAATAGAACTTAGTGGGCTATCGAAAGATGAAATACTGAGAAACCTGTTACCCTTAGAAAAAGAAAAGATCCTTTAAAAATCTGGAACAAATACATTTAAGATCAATTTTGAGTTCCAAAGCAAGAGAAACATTATTAAGATTAATTAAATGTAGAAAAATGAGAAGAAAGAGGAAATAGAGCAATCAACAGAAAAACTACTACATGATAGAAAATACGTTATTGATGCATCAATAGTAAAGATAATGAAAAGGGACAAATAACATACATTAATAGAGATTATTAATTTAGTCTTAAGAGATTTAGGTCTACCTATTAATAAATAGGATATAAAATAATAAATTGAAGTTCTAACAGAAAAAGAATATTTACAACGAGATTAGGATGATATGAATCTCTTTATATATTTAGCATGATAAGCGATATAGAGTAAATTATTAAATAAAAATGTATTTTTACATAAATTATAATGTTGAATAAGTATACATTGGAATTTTTATTCAAAGATTAAGCTCACTAATACTTAACCCATTCTCGAAACCAAATTCTTAGGGAAGTGACTAACATTTCAATTTATGCATCAGTAAAGATAATATTATGACTGTAGTTATTTGCCATACTGAATATCATCAAATTCATCCTAATGAATTCCATACCCTATATCATACTTAGTGTGATTGCATTACTTTTAATATTGACATTGTGGAAACTGTTACAGAAAAAACCTAATTCTTTAAACATTATTGTTACAATCTATCAATTGTTTTTGCTTGCTGCCTTCAAATTGCCTGAACTCATACAAGAATATTAGGACCCTACTGAAACTCAATCATGGTATTATGGTTTTTAATGCGGGTATTTACATTTCAGTGTATACTTGTTGAGTGCAAATTTCATCTACTAAACTACTTTATTGGTTTTGGTTATTGGAACTCATTTAGTTTAGAATAACATTGGATCATAAGAAGGAATAATAAATATTTTTTTATTTATTTCTATGCTGTTCAGTATGGTGGCCATAAAATATCATTATGAAAAAACTCGACGAGTTCAATATTTTTAAAGTCTATAATAAGAACGATGGGAACAATTACTATCTAAAGCCTTATCTAGTTCAGTATTGCTTATTTCACATGATAAAAAGTAGGATTAATTATTATTAGAAAAAGAGAATAAGGTATCTTCTAATTTATTTCATTTAAAGGATAGTGGAGATATGAGATCGTTATTTAGACAAGTATTGTTATTTTTTAAATTATAGCTTATTGTAACATCAAATAGAGAATAAGAGGATAGGGTTCCTAATTATTGTAACTTTAATATGGAGCTCATAATTAGGAAATTTCTAACAAAAACTTAGGAGTATACTGATTCATTTAAGGCATACAAATATTTAGTTAAACATTCTGAAACTTAAAAGCTTTTTAATGTAAAGATTCTTCGCTGTGTTTTTAATAATTAATTATAATGTTTAGTAATTTTCGATTCAAAGAAAGTTCAATAATGTAATTAAAATGAAGTACTATGGAGTATCTTACGAAACGTATGTGAATCAGCATTAGAATAGTCATGCTTATTAATAAAAATAATTCAAAAGATAAATTAAGCCAAGAATGTTATTTAGGGGAATGAAAAATATTTGACTAATCATTTTAATCACAATTTTTTCCAAAATGTCCTACATGTTTTTTAATAATAGCAATAGAAATTGAAGCTGGATACTATTACAGGTCTTCAATTATAAACATCCTTATTCTCAGTATTAGGAATTGCTGCCTTAAAAATAGAAATGAATAAGGCTATTATTCATAATATAACTATTATTTAATAATTGATAGTTTCATGTATTTAGATACTTAAAACCATATTTAAATAATAGGATGTTCAATTTCATATTTAAATAGAAGAAACTGATAATGAAATAGAGTTTTCCATTACTGTGAATTAATAGCCTATTAAAAGTAAGATCATCGATGTTATTTAAAATAATTGGGTCAAATCCCCAAAAGGGTTTTTTCGTAAAAATGTGCTACATTAATCCCTTCTTGATAGAATGGGATTTTTAATGAAACAATTTCAAGCACCAATAGATTTGCTTTTAAATATAAGTATAACATAAATAATCTTATCTTAATTTGGAGTATACAATCATTTAACTGTTATCAATGATGAAAATGAACCATTTACTATAAAATTTTCATTATTGCACTAAATTAACTTAAAATGATGTAAATATTTCTATATATTATATTTTACAAATTTATAAAGTTCATAATTAAAAATAATGTAATTGATTGCAGTATTGATAGCTGCCTATAATCCAATAGAGAAAAAAGTTATTATGCTTACAAGATACTATGAGTTGAATTCAGTTGGAATTTTCTATAGAAATACAGTCAAAGAATCAATGAAATTTATATGCAGAGAATCAGTAATAGGATTAGAGAGAGGAACCAGGTAAATATTTCAATCATCATAGACATTCTGTTATTCATGAGGATAAATATTGTCATATTTAAATGGGATATGGTAATGATAAGCTTGGTGCATATGCCTTTTGTGATCAAGAATACCCAAAAAGAATTGCATTTGCTTTCTTAAATGCTGTATTGACTGCATTCCAAAAAAATATTGGTGAAGAATGGAAAAAATTCAAAGAAGATCAAAGTTTAGAGGTTATGGAAATCAAATAAGTACGTTTAAATATACTATGTCAGTTGTTCTAAGATTATTAAGATCCAAAGAATGTTGATAAAGTTCTTCTTGCATAAACTAAGGTTGATGAAACTAACATTATATTGCATGAGAATATAAAGAAACTCTTAGAAAGATAAGGAGATTTGGATTCTTTAGTGGCTAAGAGTAATGATTTATCGGCTGGAGCTAAAATGTTTTACAAATAATCGAAGGATATGAATAAAAAAAGTTGTTGCGAAATATTTTGATAAATATTTAACTAAAGAGAAATTCATTCAATTATTATTATGAATACTATATTTGTTTTTGCTAAATACTTTCCTAAACTCTTGCATGTAAACCGAATTGCTTTTTCTTATATTTAATGAATCTTATCTTTGTGCTATTTTTTAATTCTAAGGTATAATAGACTGTCTATATGTAGATGAAACACGTAATTTAGAATCATCATTCATAGTTTTACAAATGTTTGCAATACTTTATTATTATTTTTACATCTAAGTATAATAATTTCGCTTACCTATTATTTCATTAATGTAGCCAGTGACATTTAATAAGGATTTGTTGTATTATGTGAAGATTAAGTCTTTTGCCTTAAATTACTTTGATAAGCATCATTTTCAAGATTTATCTTTAATCTCATCTACTATTTTAAATAGGATTCTAAATATATGAATATCATACTTTATGGAATAATTTAAGCAATACTAGTGTCTTGAGGTTTGATACTTCTATAACTTTTTGATTGCGCTGTTGTGTTTTATTGTTGGGCTTTTTATTTTAGATAATAATCCAACTTATAGGAATGATTTCTTTGAATAGTACTATCTTCTTAAAATTAGTTGTGACTTGTAAAACTTTTCCTGCAATTATATATTGTAATAGACATACATACTTGGGCTGATTAGTGCAAGTTGCGAATGTACGCTCAAGGGATTTGCAAATAGTTTGTGGTTTGTTGTATGTAAGAGTATTTTAATTGACGATTTCAATATTATCAAAGAAACTGTCGTTCATGTTCATATATTTTGAATTTAAATATTATTAAATAAAATGAATTAAGAAAAATAGAGAAACTTATATTGGAATCATTTTATAGCTGGTTTAGTTGGAGGATTCATAAGTGTAACTGTATGCCATCCCTTGGAGGTAGCTCGAAGTAGGTTGAATTTGTAGGTATTTGAAATTCTTATTTAAGAATGCAACCAAATCTGTGAACAAGTACAGTGGTTTCATAAACACCCTTTATGTAATTTTTAAAGAAGAAGGGTTCTCAGGATATTATAAAGGTATTTAATTTGATATTCTCAATAGGTTATAGAGCTACTGCAATTGCAAATCCTTTGTTTCATTCACTTTTTTTCCCTCTCTACAAATGGAATAAAGAAACAATGCAAAGTTAATTTGGGTTACATGGATTTCAAAATCATATTACAGCAACTGTCATCACAGGGTTTTTATGTGATTTGATTACAAATCCATTATGGGTATAATTAGAATTCATACCAATTAGTTAATTAGGACAAGAATGCAAACTGAATATTTACATGATCATAATTATACTAAATATAAATCAGTTTTTAGGGGGCTATTAACCATGTATCATGAAGTAACTTATGTGTGTAATTTTTAGGAAGGATTCTTTGCTCTTTACAAAGGATTGGGAGCTACAGTATTAGGACTGTCACATGTTGCAGTGTAGTTTCCTATATATGAAAAATTGAAAGAACAATATACAGATGAGAAGGGATAGTTATCACCAGTTAATATTCTTAAAGCCTCGATAATGTCAAAATGTAATTAAACATTCTAAAAAAGCAATTGCTGTAATTGCTACGTACCCTCATGTTGTAATACGTACAAGATTACACGATAACAAGACTGTTTACAAATATAATCTCAGCAAAAGAATAAGGTTAATGGATATTTGTAGAGCAATATATGAATAGGACAAAATCAAGGGATTCTATAAGGGTCTAATACCTGATTTAATCAGAGTATTACCCACAAACAGCATTACATTTCTTGTTTATGAACTCTTCAGTAAATATCTTGTTGAACACTTTTGATTTAAATGTTAAACATAAATACTATTCATAAATAATTCTCAGTATTCATTGTATCAATCCCCAATTCATCATCGTCTTCTTCAGTTCTATCAAATTAAATTATCTATAAATTAAAATCTTAATTAGGTTCTCCAACACAAGATACAAAACTGCTATCAATTAAATCTCTAATAATTAGTGTGAATTTCTCATCACCGTTTTAGAATGCCTCTAGTTTATCAAATAAATCTTATAGTTTTTTGCTATAATAATCATCCACACTGCTATAAATTGGTGTTTTATCTTTTAAGTGATCAAGAATTTTAACAACCAAACCTTAAACATTTGTAAATACTCCACCAAGAGTACCAGTACACATTTCTAAATCGATTTCTGGAATTCGCAAACTAGCTGTTTCAGATTTAAATACATCTCGCTTTAAATCAGCAATTGATGCAACATTTAAAATATACATTTTTCCTTAAGGAGTAATGCCATTTGCTCCTTTCACCTCTGTGTCTTTATTACCGCAATGATCACATGTAAAAGTCATAATAATTAGATCTCTTACAAATGGAATGGTGATTTTACACATTTTATTGATGCCCAGTTCTCCACATTCATTACAAAAATTTGTAAATTCTAAATTGTCATTATCTTCTTAGTTTTCAACTGGGTTGTTTAAATTTTACCCATCTAAAGTATATGTTTACTGTTATTCTTAATTCATTATTAATATAAGGTAAAAAAGAAATTGCACCTTTAAATAAGTAAAAAAATTAAAAAAGAATAGTCATCAGAATCTGTCGTGAGTGAAGGAAAATTTAAGGATAGTCTTTAAATAAATAATATTTATGTTATATACAATCATTTCTAGTGATAATTTTCGGTTTTCATTGTATCGATTCCTAATTCATCATTATCTTAAGGTGTTCTTTCAAATAAAGTTATTTTAACTTAATTATCCTCTTTTGGATAATAAGGATTTTAAATAAAACTGTTATCAACTAAATCCCTTATTATTAAAGTGAATTTTGTGGCACCAGATTTATATTCCTCTAAAACATCAAAAGTATGATCCATTTTTTATTTAAAGTCCTCTTAAGCACTATCACCGACAAATGGATTCTAATAATTTAACATTTAAATACATCATCACGCAAATGACTTAAAATTTATGCAATTAATCCTTCAACTGTTGAATAGATTCCTCCGAGTGTTCCTGTTCCTAATTCTAATTATAATTCAGGAATAGTAAGACTTGCTGTATCTGATTTAAATACATCTCTTTTTAAATCAGCTTCATTTTCAACAGATAATTCAATAATTTTTCCTAATTTACTGATTTCTCCTTATGCTTTCACTTCAGTGTCTTTGTATCCACAAAATGAGCAATTGAAACTCATAATCAATATCTCCTTAAAGTGAGGGATAGTCACTGAGCACATTTTATTTTCTCCCATTTCCTTGCATACATTACATGGAGTAGGAAAGTTGAGTGATTCTCCTTTGACAGTATTCTCAATTGGTTGAGAGAAATTCTATCCCCCTGCTTAAATTGCTTCTGATCCAACAGTCACTTTATTGGAATTGTCTATAGCATCTTACTTTTATTATATGATTTATTCTTATTATTGTTATTATTACTATTCATTCTCTTATTTTTGATTTTCTGCGCTATAACCCATAGCTTCTAACTCTTGTATAGATCTTACATAGTATTATATTCTTAATTTTGGATCTAATGCAGGCTCATTTGGATTTTAAATAAAACTATTTCCTGATGGATCCTCCATCATCCATGTAAATGGTAATTCTTAACCATTTTTAAAGAGACCCAACTTTTCAACTATATATTCAATCTTGTCATATAATTAAACATTTGTGTATTTTCTAAGAGGTTAATCATGTGACAGATCATCAATAATGTTACTTAAGAATCCTTCTAATGTATTGATACTGCTTTTTTTATTGGCAGGCATTTCGAATTCGAGCTCGGGTAAATAAATTTTACAAAATTCAGACCTGACAACTTGCCTGGAAAGATCCTTAATTATTAATGATAATTTTACTTAAAGGTTTTCAACTCTTAATTGCAATTTGATTCCTTTTTCTTTAATTTCTCCTCCAAATTACACTTCATTATTCTTATAGCCACATTATTCACAGTTGAATGACACAATAATTATATTAGCAAACATTGGAATTTTTGTCAATAAAATGGTTGTTTTACCCTATTATTCACAGTTAACACATAAACTATCAGTTACAAAGGCTAATTATGATAAATAAGTATACGTTCTTGCTCGGCTGAGATATTAGCATAAATTACTTCTGGATTGTTCATTAATTAAATTTTAACACTATTTGCCAAAAGAATTTATAATAACAGAACAAAATAGTCTTAAATAAATTTTTCTTAGTCATAATATTTTTTATTTAAAAGCAATTAATTACTAATTTTTGTCATAAAGTTTATAATTATTTAAATCAATGATTGCTAACGAAAAAATGGAAAATGTGGATGTGAATGTATTTCTTGTGGATGATGATGCTTACAACAGTTACTAATTTTTTTGATAGATAGGGATGATACTTAGAGATATTCTCAGTTTGTTAGATTGTTAGGTTACAGAATGTAGAGATGGATTAGAGGCCAAAGAATAATTGTTGAAATAAGAAACCCAATTTGATTTAATTTTTCTAGATATAATTCTACCTGGTATGGATTCTCTTAAATTATTGGATTTAATCAAATCGTATTTTTTTTAATTGAAATAAATAAGGTCAGAAAAATTAAAGAAAATTCCTGTAATTATGATTGGTCATGAAACTGAAATGGATAATTGCGTTGAATATTTGAAAGCAGGGGCAGTAGATGTATTAACTAAACCACTAAAAGTTAAAAAACTTAAAAATTTATTAAATTGTGTGAGAAAAACACAGTTAGAAGATTCATGATATTATTAATAGATTAAAAGGATTAACTGCATTCTTATTTGAGATTTTTATTATTAAAACTTGAAAATAATTAATTAAATAAAATGATTGCAAACCCAAAAAAGGAAGAAGAGAATTTAAATGTTTTGGTCGTGGAGGATGATGTTTTCTTAAGTTACTTATGTTTTTGAAAGGTAGGATTGGCACTTACAGATGTTTTAAGTTTGTTAGATTGTTCGTTTACAGCTTGTGAGGATGGATTAGAGGCAAAAGAATAATTGTTGAAATAAGATTCGAAATTTCATTTAATTCTCTTAGATATAACTCTACCAAGCATAGATTCTCTTAAATTATTGGAATTTATCAAAATGTACAATTTAATTGAAACAAATAAGGTCAGAAAAGTTAAAATAAATTCCTGTAGTAATGATGGCTCATGATACTGAAAAGGATAATTCAACTGTTTTTTTGATTGCCGGGGCACAAGAAATATTATTTAAACCATTGAGAATTAATCAACTTAAGAATTTACTAAGTAAAGTCAGAAAATCACAATCAGAAGATTGATGTATTAATACATGAATTCAAAGTAAAATGATCAACTGCATTCTTATTTGACATTGTTTATTATGCAGTGAATTGGCTGCATTTCTAATTCTTCTTTTTCTTTTTATATTATATAATCAGGCCTCCAATCATATCCAATTTCTTTCAATGCTATTCCAAGTCCCATACCAATTATATTTAATAAAAAACAAACCAAAAATACTCCTTTCCATTAAAGTTAGATTCTTACAATTGAGTATAGGACATACCCCAACATATTGCTTACTCCAACCATGAAGAACATAAATCCATACATTAAACCACCTATTTTATTTCCATATATTTTAGCACAAATTACAGGATAAGTTGCTAACAAACCTCCTTATGCTAAATAGACTGTAGCTATTACGAGCATATATACAACTTCATTTTTAGTAAATGGTAATGAGGCTGAAGTAATAAGGTTAAGCCCAGATATAATAGTAAATGTAAACTTAAAAGAAGTTTTATCTGTAAGAGTGGCCCAAAAAAATCGAGAAGCACCATTCATTACACCTGCCACTGATCCAGTAGCAGTTAACATTGCATCACTAAATCCCAATTCCAATCCATATAATTTATAACAATTTGAAATCATCATACCAAGTGTACAAGAGGCCAATACTATTGACATTAAAAAAATGAAAGCAATACTTTTGATTCCAGTGAAACTTAAATTAATTACATAATTACATTTCTTAACATTCTTTATTAGGTGGGAGAGCAGGAGGTGGAGGAGCTGGATGTCCATATTTTCTATGTCTTAGTTCTTAGGCTGCTAAAGTTGCTAACATTTTATCGGGGTCTATTTCAGAAGGATATCTTATCATCAATGTTGATATTATTCCCAAAGCCAAATAGCAAACTGCTAACACTTGAAACATTAATGGAACTTTATCCCCAACTTCCGGGGTGAAATATTTAACAGGCTTTCCTGATTCTATTTAAATAAGAGAAGGAGCTAAGTTTTTAGGATTAGCAATAGCCCGACAAACAAAATTAAATATGAATGAGCCAAATCCATATCCTCCAATAGTTAAACCTGATACTAAACCCCTTCTGTTAGGGAAATAACGCCATCCACATATGATAGGTAACATATACAATAGTCCTCCAGAAATTCCAACCATTATACAATAAATTACCATGAATGCAGCCATGTTTTGAACAAAAGATATGATCAAAAAAGCAAAAGCAATAGTTAAGGAACCACAACCGATTGTAAGTTTGAATCCGATTTTTTCTGCTATTTTAATTCCAAAAGACAAGACAGACATTGTAATAACTCCAAGTATAGGGAATATTACAGACATCAAATTTAATGTCACATCTCGATCTTTCTCTCTCATCCAGGCAGCGACATAAGGACCTAATTTTAATTTTTAATTTACTTATTGATCCCCAAACATAAAAAGTTCCCAACTCAAGGTGAAGTAATATTCCTCCAATTAGTGAAATTATTCCTTAAATTGTAAATTTTTTCATTTCATCATCACTATACAAATCTTTATTGAAGGAGAATGTGCCGCTTCGACACAATTTTGTGGGGCTTTCTGATTCACTTCCATAATTCATCAAACCATTATCTTATTACAATTAAAGAGGTGCTGTTGAAAGTCTTATATGAGAATCATTACCTTTTGGTGGATCGATCTCTTTATCCATTTTTATAATATTTATTATTTATGAACATATCTTAATAAATAACTCTATACATATAGATTACTCATATTTTTATAATAAAATTCACTTCTATAATAAATTAGCTATTTCTGTGAAATTATTTGGAATTATAAATCTCTCATCCAAGGGATAATTGTATGGCAATGTCAATAATTGAATGGGAATATCTTCAAATATTTTTTTCATTATTTCTGCCTTTGATTGTGTATCTTAAAAAAACACACTTTCAATATATTAAACATAATACTCCATAAAGGCCTTATATCCATTGCTTTGATATAATAAAATATTACATTCTTTAATTATTGATATAAATGTCATTTTGCTCAATATTGAATCCATAATTTTTCAAAAATGTATACAATATTTAAATAAATGCCTCTGGGGAGCAGGTTAGGCAATCCTAATCTATTACTACTTGACATTCACACTTTTGATTTACTTCACTTAAATGTAAAAAGAAGAATTATGAACTAAAGTCATCTGGATTATCTTAAAATTAAAGGAGAGGAATTATGACATTATTAAAGGTCGGTATTTGAGAGTAGTATTTTTTGAAAAAATTTTTCCTTAAATGCCAAAGCAATCCTGTATTTTGCAAATTTTAGCTCTCCCATTTTTCAATAGAAACCATTTACATTGAAACAGATTCAATTGTTGTTGATGCTGAAATATTACCCTATAAATTCTAAATCGAAAATTCAAAAGTATCATCAATATCCATAACATAAAGCTCTGAATATGGGAATTTCTTTCTTTAAACATCATCTTTATAATATTTCAGTGTTCTTAATGAAAAAACACGTTCTCTAACAAGTGAATTATAATATCTATTATTGTAAAATATTATACTATAGACATGAAAGGACTTCTGTGAATTAATTATAATTGCCCAAAGCATTTAGACTAAAAATTCTACCCCATCTTATGAATTTAGAATTCCTTTCAATATGTTCTAACTCTTAAATTGAATACATATTATCTCCCTATATTCATAATTCATAAATACTCTAATATTGTATAATTCTATCAATCCAAAATCCATTTCAACCAATTTATGTCCATATAGTCTATAAAATTCCTTACATTAATTAATATCTTGTCTTCTTTTTAACAATTCTTTGAGTGCCTTTACAAAAATTTTTTTCGTTCTCACTTTATCAGTCACAAGTTGATCTGGTGTTATTTCTAATTATCTGTCAACAGGGGGGTGTGCTACAAGCTAAGGTTAGGGTGGTGTTATTTAATTTCTCTGTCTGTTTTTGATACGCACAGTCACCAAACCATCGCCTCTAGAGAAATCCCAAGCAAGAATCTCAAACTAATTATTCATAATATATACTTAATTACAAAATTATCTGTTAAATAATGCTACAATCAGTACAAAAAAGATCATCAAGTTTAAATAAATCATTCAATTTTCCAACATAGTTGTCAACTTAAGATCAAAATATAGTTATGTATAGGACGGAACAAAAACCTAAAAAGGTTGAATCGAAAATTAATGCACCATCAAATAGTTGGAGAGAAATGTCATATATGGAATTACTTGATGAAGCAATGAACCTATTAAAAGAAAATAAAGAATCTATATCTGATTCACAAAAAGTGTAATTAGCACAAATATTTAGTTTGAACAATTGATGGCAGTGTACAAGCAATTTAAGAACAATAATAAATAATAGATTACGAAATTCAACAATAGATCACGTATCATTAAGAGTAACATTGAAAATTTGATCACCTCATAAAATGACTTTAAGTTCTATTTGTCAAAAATTGAAAATAAATGAAGTCTATTACACATTCACTTTTTACATTATTAAAATATAATTTATGGGAGAAACAGGTGAAATCGATATTAAGGAACAAGATAGATAAATAATCTTGAAAAATCAAAATCTTACTGAAATTGTTATAAGTAAAAACTCAGCTAAGCTTGTCAAATAAATTACCACCTTCAATGCATCCAATAATTCAATCACTTAAATGTTAGGAATAGCACCTTTCATAAATCTAATTGTTCTAAATTTATCTCACAATAATATTGGAGAAATTGGGGGATGCAATCAGTTAAAAAACTTAAGTGCCTTAATCCTAAATAATAACAAAATTACAAAAATTAAAGGATTAGAAAATTGTTTAGAAATCAATACAATAGTATTATCCCATAACCTATTAACTGAAATCGATGGAATTCAGCATTTAAATAAATTGAAAAAGCTCTCAATATCACACAATCAAATTGAAGTAAATATATTATTTTATTCAGGATCTTGAAAAATGCAAATGTCCAAATTTAGAAGAACTTCGAATTAATGACAATAAAATAATTAATATTCCACCTCATTTTGCTGAAATGCAAAAGTTGCGCATTCTAGATATTGGAAAAAATCAAATCTCTAAAGCAAATTAAATTTTAGTTCTGCAAAACCTCAAATTAATCAATTTAAATGTAGCAGGAAATCCATGTTGTGATAAGGCAGTGAGTCTGGCTGTTAAATTTCCAAGAATCAGAATTGTAAACAATATGGCTGCAGAAAAAGTTTTGGAAACTCATAAGTCTAAAATTCCACTCAAAATATAAGAAAATACAGAGAAAAATAAAAAGAAAATAAGTCAACCTGTCGCTCTTTATGATCTGGAGTAAGAAATGCCAGCACCTGTGGTATAATAGCCAAAAAAGAGTGTAATTGTTAAAATAGAAAAAAATAATAAAACAAACAAAAAATTATAAAAAAGAGTTAAGTAAATCAATTTAAACCATGAGCCAATCATAGAAAAGTGGTGATTGTTAATATGTTTATGCATATCAAATTATTTTATAGGCTGTAATGTAACGATTTTGGGCTTTTAATTTAGGTTTATACCCTAAATGATTTAGTATTTTCATCTTTGATCGATAATCTTCATGCTTGATAAATGCTGATCTATCATTAACATCATTAATTGTATGTCTTCTTTTGAAAATTTGACTTGACTATTCGGTTAAGTTAGTTCTCATAGCCCTAATATTATGCAAAATTGATTAATGCATATATTTATCCTCATCGAATGATTCATCCTCAGAAGATTTAGTATTAATTTAGCTTTTTTGCCCTCGAATAAGCAAATTAATTTTGTCAGTATAAGATAGTTGTGTAGATTAAGATCTTATTCTTTATTTAATTATCGTATTTTATTAAGGGGCTTCAGTAGTTAAGTTGAGTAGTAATTATTCCCTCAGCAAATATAATCTTTCCTTCACTTATTATGTTGGTTGTTTAAGTATAATACTTAGTGGAGTCAAATATTGATGATTTATTAAAATCGACCTGAAATTTTGGTAACTCAAAATATATAGCTATCCAACTATTGATGAGCAATGCACCTAGTATTAGCGTTAGTTATACTGAATATTTATGAGATTGTTCGATTCCATCATTATAGTGCTCAGCTCCGAACGTTTCCCCTCTTTAAAGAATGGTAATTTCGATAGTTGATTTTAGGGAATGTTGTGGAACCTTTTTGATCATCTCTTTTTTTACGATTAATTCTTACTTTAAACTCACCACTCTTGACAATGTACATAAATTTCTGCTTATCTAAGTTCTCTCGATAAACAAAAGAATTTTTGCAATAATCACCAATTTGCATGGATTTAGCTATGCCTTTGATAATTTCATAATTGAGTTTTGAAAAGGCTGGATTATTTTTTATTGCATTGTACTTTTCATCGCGTACATTAATTAAGCTCATATAATAAAATTATTTTTATTGATACTAAAAAGTCACTGAAATTTGGACAATAAGGGAATTTAATTCTTTGAAAGAGTTCTCTTAAGATATCATAATTAATAAAATGGCAAATGAAACATTTAGATTAACTCCAATTACCCCAACAGGAACTCAAAAAATCCCTTTCAGTTTTATGGGTAGTCATAATGAAGAAATAAAAATGGAGTAATACTTAATATCATATTAGGGAAATTAAAGAAAAGCCTTCAATCGGACAAACCTCAAGGTATGATGTAAGTAATGCCCTTTCTCCAAATGTAACAACTATTTAGAAAAAATATACAAATGAAACAACTGAGAATGAAATTAGAGACAATCCTTTCTTTTTCCAACCTATTGATTCTGATTGTTCTAATTGGATTCCCAAGACTCCTACTATTGAGTAGACAATCACTATATAAGAGTGTTAAATGTAATCAAGGTAGAATCTGTAGACACCTTAAAAAAGATAAGTCATGACAACAGATATGAGTACAACTTTGAAAGCAATAAGAAAAAGAGAATCAAGTGATTTTAGAGTCAATGTTTTTGAGGAAAAAATATGCAAATTTTGTATGGAACCAGATTGGTCAACAAATTTGATAAGACCTTGTCTATGCAGAGGAGCAATGTAATAAGCACATTCTAAGTGTGTTCAAAATGATATAGAAGCAAATTACATGGATTAAAATAAAAGGAGATTCACTAAAAGATTATAATGCCAAACCTGTAGATTTCAATATGTCATTAAAACTTATAAAGAATATAGTTTGTCTAAATCATTAAGGGATCCCTTAAAATTCAATAGATTATTTTGGCTTTTATCTTTTTGTATAATATTATTTGGTGTGATTTTGGCAACTATAATATTAGTGTCATTGAATGGAGAAGTAATGAAACAAAAACTTGATCTTCTTATTTTAACAATTGTTGGTTGTTTAGTATGCTTATCTTTAGTACTTATATTGGCATACAATGTTTTTGAATTGATTGTAATAGTAATATTATTTTTAATATATAGTTTGAATGGCAAGTAATGGATATATCACATTAATAAATTTCTGATAATGGACTTAGAATGAATTAAGATGAATTAAATCTAATGTTAGAAATGGCTAGATAGAGAATAGAAGACCAATTCAAGAAAATTTATCCATATTAACCAATAGAGTAAACTGTCCAATCACCTGCTCATGTAGAGAATTGAATACTATTATTATCAATGAAAATATGGATGATTTAATGCTTCAATTGCTGATATTCTTCTTCTTGGATTGATCTATAACATTCTTAGTAGTAAATCTATGGCTTTTTCTCTTTCTGGTATGTGATTGAATTTTTAGTACCAAAAGCTCAATTCTCTAGGCTCATAACCTGTAAATCGTTTCTATACTTCCTTGCTATAATCCATGTATTGAAATAAGAATATCATTTCAATATCTCTTAAACTTCCAAGTATACTAAACATACTATATAATTGATCTCCTTCACTCTTTCCCTCAAACAAAACCTTAAGGTCCATCATTTCTGAGAAGATGCATCCAATTGCTAGATATTTGATAATATTACCCCAAATATCTACTTCTTGGCCATAATTAGTATGTGATAATATTAATTCAGGTGCCCTATAGTATTATGAAACAACATAGGGAGTATTACATCCGCACTAATCAATCACTTTGGCACTTCCGAAATCACATATAGAAAGATTGTCTACAGAATCAACTAGAATATTTTCACTTTTTAATAAATTTAATTTTATTACGGCTTCAAATCTCTATGAACTATATTTTTTTTTGATAGACTAACCATTCCAATTAGTAATTGTCGCATAAAGGTCTTAATTCTCAATGGATCTATATAACATTTATGGTAGAAAGCCTTAGATATGATAGACTCTAATGAGTATTCTTTATATTCAAATACAATGTTTTGAACATTTAATCCCTCATCGGTTTAGGAAAGGAATATATCCTTAAATATATGTTATTATACTTCTATTTATACAACATTAGGCTCTCCTCTTAAGAGCATTAGTATTTCATATTCTCTACTCAATGCCTTCGTGATCTTTTGGACTCTTTTGATTGCTACTCTTCTTTTATTGGTTTTATCGTATGCTTCAAACACATATCCAAAGGTTCCATGGCCAATAACTCGTTAGTATTCATAATTTGGAAGAAGGGAGTAGGGAAAAATCATTAATTTTAATACTTCATAAATTCAAATTAATTGTTCTTAATCTTTTTATTAGCAACTTCACTTAAAATATCCTTAAATTTTTTCAATAAAATAAGCATATCATCATCTAATGAGGCAATCATTTTTTTATATTCTTCAATCTCTGTTTCATGATGTCCTACTATTTTTTAAACTTCACTAAAATTCTATTCTAATTTCATTAATGGCAATTTGTTTTCTTCATCAATTTTTTACAATTCTTACTAAATATAACTTATTTAGATTTTATATACCTTATTTCTTATTTCATTGTTGTCATATGTGATAGAAACCCTCTATGATTTTCAACAATATCTTAAGTTGTTTAAGATGTCTATTTGAATAGTTTCTCATTTTATATTAATCTTTCTTAAGAGTCCTTTAGTTATTGTGATATCTGCTGTTCTATCTTTCGTTAGAATTGTTCTTCCTTAGTTGTCAGTTTAGTAATTTATTCAGTAAGTGAATGAATTTTCTTATCATATTAATCTAGTCTTTATAGGATTGTATTTTCAGAAAGTTTTGGTTTAGATTCGTTTAATTCTGTATTAGCTCTACCCATTTGTGATTTGGATCTTTATGACTTAAGTGATTTTTGTGATTTTTGATCCTACATTTATGCAGTTTAAGGAGAGACTATATCAACATCTGATTATTAACTGAATTTTCCTTGGTTAATAATTTCTTACTTTACTTAACCATTTCAGATTAAGAGTCTTCAGCCTGTTTGGATCTGAAATAATGATCTGGTTTCAGGAGTGTGAGTTGTTATTCAATATTTTTGATTTAATCTCTATTATCTAAACGTTCTTCAAACTCTGATAACTTATCTTCAATCATCCTTAACAATTATGAAAATAGCTGTTTATCGATAACATTTGATGTGCAGTTTGCTTCAAGGAAAAGAGATAAACCTAACTGATTATATGAGACAAATTTAGCCGTTTCCTTGATACTAACTTTATTCTTATCATGGATAGGTGGTTGTTCATTCATTACTAAATCTAAGAGTGTGAAGTTAGGCTATTGCATTTATTAATTAAATGGGAAATTTGGTGAAATCCCAGAAGGAAATACAGAAGAACCTGGATTAAAGTATAGAATGTTTGTATCTAGTAATGTCTAGTCAGGTGTAGGAGAGTCCAAATGTTCTAATCAAATAATCTAAATCTGGGAATGTGGAAATTATAAAATTGAACATGTAAATCTCTAATGCTGAAATATCCTATGAAAGTACAGATAAGATCTAGGTTGAGTTAACTATTAGTAGCAATCGAAATTTTTAGTTGATTGCATATACATTCGTAACTGAAACTCGTACAACTAAATAATCGAGGTATATAAATATTAACATAGATATGACCGAAGTATGTAGTAGAGTACAACACAATCATTTAAGTGCCCTGCTGGCAGTCACTTTTAGTTCCCTCCTTAACATTTAGAATTTATGATTGTGGATCTACTCAAATTTCAAAAACTAAAAGTAAACCCAGATGCTTAATATCACAATTTAGTGATTGAAATGGTAAGCCTATTCCAACTATACAGAAAGCACTTAAACCGTCGAATGTGTCCATTATCTATTTTTATAGGATAGACTGTGATGAAAATAATTATCATTGCTAATTGCATAATTCCAAGGAAATAGTCATATTTAATAATCGAATATATGAAATACATGAACTGTTTGGGATTAAGAATACACCTTTCAATCCAGTGTGGAATCCAAACACAATAGAGGATAAGGAATGCATTATTTGTTTCTTCAATATGATTAATACTGTATTGTTACCCTGCAAGCATATGTGTACTTGTTCTGTTTGTGCTGATCATATAATCATGAATCAGAAAATTAGATAGTGTCCATTATGTAGAATAGACTTAGATAATTATCTTACATTAGAGATAAAGGATAAAGCCAGGAAGGATGAATAATAGAGGTAATTTTAGGTTGAACAACAGAAGTATTATGATGCAATCAAAGAAAAAAAGTAAGAGTAAGCATTGAAGCAAAGTTCAATTATGGAATAGTTGTAATCTAAAGTAAAAGAAAATTAGGAGGCAGAACGATTAAGATAAGAAAAATTGAGAAATATTTAAATGTTTGATGGAATTGATGATTTTCATGAAAATTAGGAGAATTTTCCATATGCCGAGGAAGCAAGTGTAGAATCTAATGAAGAACCTGAAAATATAGAGGATAATTAAGAAAATTAATTTAATAATGCCCCAAGTGGAAAACTTGAATAAATTAGTGAAGAAGAAGCAAATAGACACTCACTTGAAGATGATAAATAAAAATATTCAGCTAATTAAAGGAGTTCTTATGATGTTAAGCATGAAAAAACGTCGATTACTTCTGCAAAATAATAGCAATAATCGGAAAATCCGAAATTGTTCAAATCTCATTCTCTTAAGGGTAGAGATTCTCCTGGATAAAATACAAATCCTTTTGATTATATTGATGAATTAACACAACATAGAAGATCATTACAATAGCCGATAATATAATAATAATAGTAATAATTTCAATAATAGAATATGTCTCCATAATATATTCGCTAAGAACCACCTAGCTTTAATTAATAATAATAATTTTTATTGGATTCTTATGATTAAATTTCAAATCAATTTGAACATTCATCAAATTAAATGAAAGACAATGTTAATAAGAGTGTTGATTTTTCTTAAAATTCGAAATCGAAAAATATTCATAATAAAATAAATTCTATGAATTTAGATTTAATAGATATATTCATCGATTAACCATAACTTAAATAAGAGATTAAAAATAACATAGATGAATTATTTGTTTATAGAGAAGAAGAATAAGTGAATTGTTAATTTTAAGATTTCGGATAAGAAAAATAATAAGAATAAAAAAGTATAGAATAAGAATAAGGAGTATAAGGGTAAGTTTCTCATTCCCAATAACAGAGTGATCAAGTATCTTTAATAGTCTTTGATTGATAATTTTATTATTAATATTAATGACCACATAGAACTAAATCAAATTTCCACTGAGTCTTATTGTTGTGGTTCTTCATCATCATTGTAAATTTCAAGGAATCCCTCTTATCTTTGAGGTTAAGCCTTCTTTCCTTATTATGGGAAGCAGAAACATTGAGTGGTTGGTAAGACGAATTATTTATCTTACATCAATTACTTTCTCTTCTCAAGTTCCTTAATCACACCATCAATGTTACTTAAGGAAACATTATCATATTAATCTCCAGCTAAACAAATTGGACTAAATTTTATAAAATAAATACTCTTTTAATGGAGTGCAATCTTCAACTGGTTTTGGAGTTGGTTAATAGGTGATATCACATGCAAATAGATTTAATCCTTAGATAAATCCTGAAAAAGCATCAGTTAACTAATCTTTTCCATAATAAAGAATAAGTGATGGTGCAACATAATGATTAACATTCTTAAATGAAAGTGCTCCTTTTCCTTATGAATGTTCAACTATAACATCAGCTTATCTATTCTTTCTTGAATAAGCAAAGTAAATATGGAACCAATCTTAAACAAATGTTTTTCCTTCAACAATTTATCTTACTTCTGGATTACCAGATCTATGATACTAAATAATAATACCCTAATTAATCGGTATAGGTATAAGTATAGAAATTAAGAGTTTAATCTCTAGTATCGAAATAACAACTTAAAGTATCATAATTAAGTGCATCATCTCCGACTAATGTTGATGTTAATCTAAATAAGAGTTAATCTTTTTCTGAAGTCTTACCATTCCATTTGAACCATCCTTATACTGAATATTATTCAGTTGTTCCAAATCTATCACCTGAATTAACTGGATTTCCATTGAATGTTGATGCTTTGGCTGAAACTGCTCTAATTAATCCTTTACTTGAGCAATCCTTTTATGGTTATGGATTGCAACTAAGACAGAATGGATTATATTCTTCAAGTGTATCAAAGAATGATCCAGATCCTAATCTTAAAACTGGTCTATGGAATTAACCATTGAATGAAGCATATCTATTTTATGGATCTTTTCCACCAACTTAGAATAATAATTATTCCATTCTTGGATGTGTTACTTTAGCTTCTAATGTAATTGGGGCTTAATTTTCAATTTGATAGAATGCAATAGCCTTATATCTAGTATAACTGAAATATGTATAAATCCAAACTCCTTCAATATCTCCGAATGGTTATGCCATTTCTACTAATTTCTTAGCCTTGTTATTAGCTGTGATGTAGAAGAATCCAACCTTTCCTTAGAATATTGTCAATAATCCATCTCTAATATCTTTTGGTGTTTCTTTCTTATTAGTTAATCTAGCAACTAATGACCAATCTGGTCTTCCTTCTGAATATTATCCTGGAACTAATCCTGTATATCTGAACCAAAATCCATAACCATATTAAGTTGTATCTTTCAAATCATCTTTATGTAATTCAACATGTACAACTGGTCCCTTATCATATTTAGCATTAATAATTCTGTTTGGTCCTTCAACACATCTCTTCTTGGGAGGTGGGGGTGTTGGTACTGGTCTTAAGGCAGGTTTAACATTAGTTAAATATGATCCTTTGCAGAAGAATACTTCCAAATAAGCCATAAATCCACTATACGATGGGAATTATCTTTCTCTTCCGAAATAGAAATAATGTTTTGGTGAGACAAAGTGATTGACATTAACAAAACTCAATGATTTAGCATGGACATGTTTGAATAAAACTTAAGCATAAGCTTTTCTTTATTCTCTACTATATCCAAAGTAAACAAAATGCCAATGTAAATGTTAGTCTTAATGTTAAACAAATTAATGAGCATTAGGATTTCCTGAACCTTTCATATTAGCATATGAATATGTTGAGAAATGAATCTATCCACCTTTTGGTTTACCTAACCAAGCAGCCAAAACTCTTTCTCCTAATAAAATTTATTGTTTTCTTAATGGAGTGTTGGACAATCTGAACATTGTGTGCCAATTTTCTTAAAGATCTGTTTCTTCCCATTTGAACCATCCTTAAACTGCATATTCGTCTGGGAGTAAGAGATCAATAAATTCTTATGTTGGTGCTGCATTGTTATCTTCAATATCAACATAAGCTGAATCTCTAACAAATTAATATGGAACTAATTTTTGTGGTGCAACATATGGTTATGGATTGCATGAAATGGCATATTATAAAAATTCTTATTCACTGATTAAATATGTTCCTAATCCAATTGCTAATACTGGTCTACTGACTTGACCATTAAATCCTGGATAATTGAAGTATTATCCACCCAATACGAATTTCAAATATTATGGTGTACCTTATGATGCTGGTAATGTAATTTATTTAACCAATTGACTATTTGATTATTTATAGAAACCAATTGCTTATTATTGATAGGCTGAATAACTATAATAAACATATGTCCAAACAGCTTCAATATCTCCAAATACTATAGCAGCTGTTGCTTCTTTTCTTTCTGGTTTATCATGTTGAGCACTAAAGATGTATTATTCTTATGTTTAGAAGATAGTCAATAATCTGTCTCCAATTTTATCATCTCCATCAACTTAATTTTTAGTCAATTTAGCAACAAAGTATGATTGATCAGTTAAACCAGTTTATAATTGTTCTGGGTAAAGTGTTAAGAATCTCATCCAAAATCCAAAACCATATTCATTAACATCCTTTAATTTCTTAACTTCTGTAGATACTGTTGGTTAATCAGCTGATACTGAACTTGTAAGAATAATATCTGATCCAACAACACATTTGGCTATCTTTATTAAGGGAATGGAACATCACATCCAACTTCTTCTGGTACTGGATGATCATTTTATCTATAATTTCCTGGTACAACTCTTTATTTAGATACTTTTCTTTCCTTATATCTATCACCACATCTATCTTTTACAGCAACAACTCTTTCTTTTAATTTCTTAATTAACTCTGATGGTTTTTGTTATGGTTATTATTATGTTGGTTGAGGTTGTTATTATGGTTAACGGAATCTTGATGATTAAAATTAACCTTAAACTCTAGCAATTTATTTCAATAAATATTCAATCAATCCATACAACATTGCTAATTGAGATCTCTTTTATTCGGGTGCTCCTTAAAATAATACATTTATATACTTGATGCAATAACTCTTTTAATTTATTCTGATATTTGTCTACTCTATTCAATTAAGAATGTTCTTTATGGACCATTGTACTCTTCTTAGATTGTTTACAATTATTCATCGAGGTCTTGGAGTTATTCATCATATGATGGATCTTCCATCAAGTCATTTGGATTTGCTGAATAGATTAATATAATACCTTAAATCATTTCATTTGTTATGTCTGATAGTTCTTGAAGTTGTTTCAATTCTTAATCTAACTGTCCATCCTGTAACAACTCAACAATCTCACCCCATGAATCATAGTCCTATTCCATTTAAGTAAAATCTGTGTTCTCGCAATCGAGTTCATTTTACTAATCCAGAAGTGTGTCTAGGTCATAGTGGAGTGCTTATACAAAGCAAACTAAACAGTTTTAATACTTCCTTACCTTGCATTAGCACAATTCCTAACAAAACTAGATGTTTCGTTCTCATTATATCCGTTTTAAAAAAATAATAATTAATTATAAACTCAAACATATAACTTATATTAGCCCACTGGATACCACCCCACTCACAATATGTAATAAAAATAGTTAGTTTGCTGTCCTTACAATAGCCAGCATAAAATGACTGCTAATCGACTTATATTCCATATAGCAAAGGAATGCACGGAACGCAGAATGAATAAACACATGTATCGCCACTGTCCATACAATTTTTTGCATATTTATAGAGGAGAAGTAATTTCTAATATTATACAGGAGATTGAGCAACATTTACAGGAATGTCCTGATAAAGTTGATTAGGAACCAGCTCCATTAATATAAACATATGAGGGTCCGGAATTGCCTCCTGGGAATCCAGATTGGGGATTGAAATGCATGAATGTTGAATAACCCGAAGAACCCAAATAATAGCATCCATAATAGGATAATTAATTGATTGATTAATTTTAAAGTCTAAATTTGACCAGGAAAGATGATATATGGGATTCAATGTGGAAATAACAGGGTTATAATGACGACGATGAATTAGATATGAATTGAATTATAATACCTAACCGAAATTAATACAATATATATGAAGACTTTTTCATAAATATTTTATATTAATTTATTTACGATTGGTCTTAAAATGAAATAATTAAACAGAATAATTAGAAAAGTTGATTTGTTTGGTGTAGAATTGGGTCTTAATATTAAATAAGAAGATAAATATAGAAGTACATGTAGTGGACTACTCACATTAGCCATGGTGGCATTGCTATGCTATATTTTTATAATCAAATTCATTAGTGTAATTAACAGGGAAAACTATGCTGTAATATTTATAAATATATTAGTTGAAAGTGCAATCACATTATAGTAAAGATCCTAATTACAGTATCATGGATAGTGATAATTTTATGATGGCTGTTAAAATAACAGACCCATTTACAGCCATGTACCCAAATTAAAATAAAACATCATATAATGTCACTGTTCAATAATATGCAATAAAAACACTTAAAAATGGAACAAAAGTGAGAGAATCACTATAATCATACAAATTGGAAACTTGTACAGATCAACATTTTAAAAGAGTTGATTTTGAGAATCAAGAATAAATTAAAAGTTAACTATCATCTTATTTATGTTTCCCAATCGATTATGAGCTATTTTTGTAAGGCAATTACAATTCTGAGACATTTTATTATCCTAAATTATAGGTACAAATTTGTACGGCTGAAGTTTGCTATTCTCAAAATGAAAGGACACATGTTATATCAAATACTTCAACAGTTTTAACTATCTCAACTTTAATACAGTCTAGTATATTTTTAGCAAATTAAACAGAGAACTTTTTATATCAATATATTGTATCAGATTTTTACCTTACTGCAAGTTTCTCTACCTCTACAACTGCAGATTTATTTTTCAAATAAACTAAAGTATATATAGATAATACATTAATTTCTTTTTTTGGGAAATCTGATGAAGATGATTTTTGGTCTTATGATGTACTCAACTATAG
>JMSD01000058.1:43528-97404 GCA_000715435.1 Paramecium caudatum | reverse complement strand
AATGCTTAAGTGAAAATGGTGATAATAACGAACACACATATCATTGGTTAATTTATGCAATAATTTATATACCTATATCAAATTTTATACCAGTGCTGTTATTAAATAAAATATATCATCCGAAGTAGAATCTATAATAAAAAAGAAAACTAATTGATTTTGATTATTGAATAATTATTTATATAATTAATTATTATTAATCACGATTTGTCTTATAATTCTACTGTGGTTTTGTTGTCAATTTGCATCTCATTCACGATAATTTAATTATCTGGAATCTATCCACACTTTTAGAGAAAACATTATCCTATTCTCATACCCATTGATACCGATCCCAAATACATAAGCCCTACTTGCCAAGTGAACTATGGAAATAATCCAATTCCTACTAAAGGACATATACCTGTCATTCCCCACCCAAATCCAAACAAAGCCGCACCAATCAATATAAAATTGTCAACCTTTTTTGTTGGTGGATATGAGAAATCTAAATCGAAAAATGGCTTATTGAATTATTTGAAGCCAAAATAATTAAAGATAACGGCACCTAATATTACAAATATCAATTATGGATTCCAACTTTCAAGTGACAATAAACCTAAGATCATTGTTCTTCGGATCATTCCTGATATCACAAGACCTACACCTAATATTATACCAACAGGAATTGCTATTATAGTATCTATAAACTATTCTGGATTTAAATATGCTCCAAATACAGAGAATGCTATTAACACTAAACTTAATCCAATAAAAACAATTGAAACATGTAATTAATTGTATTCTAACTCTCCAAGTATATTCTTTTCACTTTACGTTACGGAGGACGAAATTACTCCAAATAAAATAAATAGACCCATAGCAACAAAAGATCTTAATGACAATCTAGCCATTCCACAAAACCCATGACCTGTTGTACAACCATTGCAGAGCTTAGCGCCGATCCCTATACATAAACCACTGATGGCTGCGATAGTGTTTGAAATGTTTGATATTTCTTCTAAATCATCAAATGCAAATGATGAATTTTCCATTATTCTCCAATCGCTATGTTAAACAATATAAAAACCCAAATATTTAATGCATTACTCCAGTGGCAAAAACTAAAGAACTAAGTAAGGCTAATTTCCAATAGAATTCTCCCCAATTGAAAGTTATTACACCATAATATATTCCACTTATTCCTGTAATTCGCCCTTTTGTCACATAATGAATTGTGCAGGCCAATCCCATTATTAAACCTCCTATGAAACCTAAGAATAGGTCACTGAAATTTAAAATCATATAATATATAAATCATAAATATTTACTCGCTACAACCCCATTACTCGTGAATCCCATTTTTCCATAAAATCCAACCATCTCATTATTGCAGTAAAGTTCTAAATTTACTCCTGGAATTTCTGTTTTTACTTTGTCTAATAAAAGCTTCACAAATCCTTTTCCTCTATATTCTGGAAGTGTCACAACATTTTCAATATAATATTTAGATTCGAAAATATTATTCTCAATAACAACACTCATGGATGAGGCTATAATGTTTTATTGCACATCTTCAATTACAAATACGATTCCAGGGTATTTAATAAAAATTTCATTAAATTTCTCAAAAGTTATGTCAGGTGTAGAGGTAAGATAAGAAAGGCATTTCAAAAATCCCTTGTAATAGTCATTTTATTCAAGTCTCCTACATAAAAATTGTTATTTTTAATCCATATTAATAAATCACAATAAATCAAACAAAGAAAGATAATCATTTCTTATAACTATAGCTAGATTTTTAAATAAATTTTAAAAATAGGGCCTATCCTTGACATAGTTTACAAACAAATTCTCCTATGGTTTGAAATTCTAGCTCACAACATAAACTCCACCGAGTGCTAAATTAGTAATAATTTAATCAGCAATAAAATTCTAACAAATATTGTTGTATAGTTATTGAGGATTCGAATTTGCTGCAAAGTTTTGAATGCATTCTTAATTCATTGCTTATTTAAATGGTGGAATCTAATTGAATTATCTACATATAACTAAGAATACTTCAGATATATATAGTACTCATCCTCAATCGCATTTGTTGGTGTGAATGTACTCTCAAATTCCTTGTTTTAAATTACTTCAACTCCTTCATTAGTTTGATAAAAAACTTTGAGATCAAATGAATCTAAATTGATTTCCAAAAAAACATTATTTGTTAACTTTTCTTTATCAGGAAAGAGAACATTATTTCTTTAGACTAAAATACTATTTAGAGTATAGAATGTAATCTTGAGATTAGGTAATTTTTCTAAAACTTATTATTAGAGGAAAGGATAGGCAACAACTAAATCACAATAAATTATACTTATTTTGGCCTCTTCATATTTGAGAACATCGAAAGAAAAATCAGGGTATTGAATGTTTGACTATTTATCAATGAATTGGGCATAGTGACTAGTTACAAGACCAAATAACATTTTATATAAAAATATATTGAAAACAGTAAATAAAATTTATTATGGATTCGCTCTAAACTTTGCAAATCTGGAAAAAAATAAAGACAAATCTTCAAACTAAATTTTCTGATCTACAGAGTACCTTCAATTCAATAGATTAGAATAAAAATGGCACAATTGAGATGGATGAATTTAGTTAGGAATTGAAAAATAATCAAGGCATTAGTTCCGATGAGTAAGGTAAATATATTATATAGATAAATTTCCGAGGTTTTTAAATTGGTGAATATTTCAAAGAATGGAAAAATTAGTTAAGATGAATTTGAAAAACAATGGACTAGTGCAGATCATTTAATATAACAAGAATAAAACAGATTGTAATTCTTAAAATAAAAACAACAAACAACAGTTACAACATAACCATAACAAACTCTAATTTAGACATCTTAAGTATAAAAATCATTACTTCAAAAATCTGGATCAGCATCCTAATTCTCAGATTTATTCAATAGTTACAAATCAAATAATTCCCCAACTAAATATATTAATATTTAAGGTGATTTTTCAATTAATCAGTTCAACACACCACCCTTGCTTGAAAGAAGAAGTTCACCTTTGAAAATAATGTCTCCGCCAAAACCTGAATAATATCCAAAATCTAAAATTGAGGCTAAGGAAGATAAATTAAGAGCCATGTAGAGATAGATATCTAATTTATTCAACACTAAAAATGATTAGAAAAATTCAACACCAAGATTGAGATACAATTTAGATGAATTTATGAACACTATGAAATTAGGAGCAGGAGCTGGTAGAAGGTCTAGTGGACATACTTTTAGATTAGAAACCAAGACTCATACAATCTCACCAAAATTATCAGATCAGATTTCCCTCCAAAATTATGCTTATTAATTCAATGATATGAAATTGTAGTTTAAATAAACTTACACAAGTAATAAAAGCTCCAACAATGGATATACATTCTTTAGGAAATGAGAAATTTTAAGGAATTTTATAAATTAAAATATTATATTTCAGTCTGTACTTTACATCTACTTATGCTACAATTGTAGCATTTCAGTAAGATAGTTAAGTTCTCTTGTTTGCTATTTCACTTATATTGTATTTAATGCATCTTAGTAATTTGCGATTGCTGATTAAAATTATGATTAAATTGACAAAGGAAATACATAATTTTAATTTTGTATTTATGTTTTTTGCATTGATTATTATTATTTTTATACATTTTAAGGAGGAAATTCTATTAAAATTTTACTACCACTTTCTTCATCTTACTCCTCATCCATCATAGATTAAATGGCCTAAAAATTTTTAATTTCTATTTACATTACAAAAGTACCTTGTATTATAGGATTATAATTCATTGTTGAATGCCCATCAGCATTTAATAGCTAAAAATAATTTTGTTCTCCAAGTGTCTTTACAAACCACTCATGATGTAATACTTCATATGCTGATGGTCTACTTTATGGATTTACAGAAAGAATTGATTATAAGAATTATTGACATAAATCTGAGCATTTCACTTATGAAAAATCTATTTTTCCATGATAATTTAGTTATATAACTTTATTTTATGAATGTGCTGCAAAAGGTTACTTTCCAACTAAAAGTGTATAAAGTATTATCCCTGCTGAATATATATCTACTTTATAATCATATTTTTAATCTCTTAAAACCTCAGGTGCTACATACCCTGGTGTACCACACCTTTAGTATTGATAAACAGATTAAGGATTGTAGTAATCTGCAAGACCAAAATCGCAAATACAGATTTTGTCTTAATTTTTATATAATATATTATCAGGCTAAAATGTTATTATTAAATAATACTTTAATATCTCGATGTATAATTTTGTTTTCATGAATGTACTTCAGGGTCATAAACAATTAAAGCATAATCTATGCACTTTACTCCTCTGTATGCTTTTTCTTTTGTGATTTCATTGAATCTATTACATTTTCAAAATTTTATACATTACATTAATTCTAAAACTAAACAAATAAACTCTTTATCTTCAAAGACTTCGTAGATTTTAAGTATGCCAGAATGCTTTAGGTGTCTCATTATTTTAATTTCCTTTACTATGGAAGCGCTATCTAAATTCATATTTTTCAAAGCAATTTTCTGGAACACCTTAAGTGCATATTGCTAACTGTTTCTTTTATTTGTCACTCTATAAACCTAGAGCTATGAGTGACAGGTGTTACATTCGCAAATTAGCCTTAGCCTATCAACTCTCCAATGTCATAATATTGTCGAAAACTCTATTGAATGCATTTTGCTTTTAATTAATCAAACCAAAACGTAATGTTCTATGGAGTTGATCGAAGGAACACTTGCTTCTAGTTTTTAGTCAGTAAAATAGTGTTATCATTAAACAATGCAATTTATGTTGTTAATAATTCTATACTTTTATGTAATCGATCTTTTTTAAATCTAATTAAGTGGTATTACGTCAAACAGAAATTCGCTGGTTTATTATTAAATTAAAGAATGCCTTAATGTATAATATCTTTCTAATATAGCGATCAGTTTTACTTCATGTAAGATAGTATTCTGACATTATTCCCATATACTACCTCCCTTTATATCAAAATAAGACGAGGTATCACACATATTACAATTAAATTAATTTATATTTATTTTCATCATATTCAATTTAAATAATCAATCCCTAGGTTATTAAAATCTGGAATTCCAATTTAACATTCGTTGCAATTTAATCACCCAATCTAAGTCTTGATGTTTTGATGGGACGATGACTCTAATAATTATTATAATTACATTAAACATCATTCTCAGAAGGAACTATTTCAAATTAATCATTTCTTTTAAATTCATATTATACTTATCCATCACATATCACAACTCCTTCTCCTCTTGAATTGGAATTTAATTTTATTGTGATTTTAACATCGAAAGGTAAGATCAGAGGTCTAAAGGAGAGGGATAATGGACAAATTGGAACTAAAGCTACACAGGGGACTCTGTTTTAAATAAGTGGACCACCTGCAGAGAGACAATATGCTGTCGAACCAGTTGGTGTACTAATTATTAGACCATCTTAAATAAATGAATTAAAAACCTCCTCTCACTTAGGTTACGAATGTATCGTTAATATAAATGTCTAAACAAACAACATGTAAACTATTTCCTTTGCAAATGAAAAAATCATTTAATGCAGTATAAACAAGCTTTCCATTCAAACTTCCTTGTATTCTCTTCTTTTTTTCAATGTTGTATGGTTATTCTAAGTTCTATAAAACATTTTGCTAATCTTTAAGACTATATTGACACATGAATCCTAGTGTTCCTTTACCGAATGTTACAAATGGTGGTGTCATGATATTTTGAAACATTCGAGCTGCATGCCTACACTAGTTTTGGAGCTCTACAAAATTGTTCCATCTCCGCCGATGGTAATGACTATATCAACAGGTTCACTTTTATGCTCATCATCAATTATATAGTTATGATATGGATATTGTTCTCTTATTTATTTGATTACTGGGAGACATGTTGGATCCTTCTTTTTACTCACAAGTAGGACAGCCAACTTTTTTAATTATTAGTTCATATTAATATAAATAGTAATTCAATTAAGAAAGGAACTTTATTTCAGTTAAGTAATGCTTGCCCTCTTTGAAGGCTCTTTTTATAAGCAGAGAGACAGAAAATTCTTTAAATCAATTGAAATTTAAGAAGGAAATTCAGGATGATTCTCACAGAAAGCAATTTCTAATAAGGCTGTTGCAGGATTATCAAAATTAATCTACCCATGCCAAGGTAGCTTGGCTGTTATCATTTCCAAAATTAAACATCCAAGTGACCACACATCTGCAGCCTAGGTAATGTTCTCTTGTTTAACTACTTCAGGTGCCATCCAGGGTATGCTGCCATGAATCACACTTTAAAATAAGCTTCCTTGATTCTTCTTGCTGCATCCAAAATCGGAAATTTTGATAGTTCCTTCTGAATCAAGGAGAATGTTACTGGATTTTAAATCGAGATGAAGGATGTTTTATTAATGTAAATACTCTAATCCCGCCAACATCTAGATGGTATAAAATTTAATCGTTGTTTCAGGAAGTGGGCCAATATCATTTATGAGTTAGGCCAAAGAACCTATTTTAATATTAATTAATACCCATAGCCATATATTCTTAGTAAATTAGCAAGTAATTTTTGACAATTTCATGATAAATATATCTGATGATATTTTTATGATTCAAAGAAATCAAGCATTCTAATTCATTTAGCTTGATTTAATATTTAAAAATACATCTAAGGGATTATTAGTTCTTTCATCAAAACGAATTTTTTTACAAGCTATAATCTCCCCAGATTGTAAATTCATGGCTTAGTAAACTTGAGCCTATGAACCAGATCCTATTAGTTTTCCCATTTTAAAATTCTTTTAGGGTTGTGAGTAAATTTTCATTTGCAAAAACCTATTGATATTTAATGGAGCCAGTTTTCTAACTGTTTTTAAACCCAATGCTTTAGAATGTTTAACTCCTTGTTTACACTATTAACTCGAGCTTCTTTTGTATTACATTAGCAAAGAAATATAAAGTAATTAATAATATCTTTCGTTTGACAATTATATATGTGAAATAATCGATATCTAAGCTCTGTTTTTATATATAATAATTAACTAAAATGTCATCGATATTTAAAAAAGACCAAAAAAAGCACAATCCTTCATATTTAGAGTTCGATTAATTAGTCTAAAAAAAATATCATTATGACCCGAAGCAAGCTAATGCATTAGGAAAATAATAAGAATAATATATTAAGGATTTGAAATAAGCGTAGATTAAATACTATTATTAGCTATGAACAATAGAGATTTGAAATTGAACCTCTCTTTTAAAAGGTTGAATTGCTGCAAACAGAAAGAAAATAGCTGATGGATGAAATCGAATAGTATAAAATCAGTCAGATGGAAATCCTAAAAAAATATGAATGTGAATATGTGGAAAAGGATAAGCTCAATAAAGAGTGTCTTAAATATCGTTAGCAAATTTAAGCTTTATAAAAAATGCAAATGCCTAAGGAATTTTAGGAAAAAAAGTGTTAAGAATTAAAGGAATCACTGTTTCTCACAATTAAGGATATTATGCATGATTTTATAGATAATTACAATCATATGATTGAATTTGAAGATGAGAATGATGGTAAGCATTCCATTTAAGTTTAGTTTCAAAGACATTACTGGATGAATTGTTGTAACAAGTAGATGATTCAATTATGATGTTTGTTGAAAATTTACCTGCTTAATCTAGTAGGCAATATTAAAATGATGAAGTGTAGCATTTAAAGGATCAATTAGAGAAAGCATTATAAAATGTTTCTAATCTACAATCTGAAAATTAAGATCTTAATACAGCTCTTGAAACAGAAAAATCTCACAAAGAAAAAATAGTAAATTAAAGAAACACTTAATCATAATTAGTTGCTTAACTTTAAGCATAAATTGAGTAACTTAATAATGAGAAGAAAAACTCAGATTAACAAAGTTCAGAGCTTCAGATGAAGTACTTAGAATTATAACATGATTTATAACAAATAGTCACAAACAAAGAGGAAGAAAAGGAAAAATTAAAAGGTGAACTTATAGATTCAATAAATGAACTTTAGAAATAGATATCTAGATTACAATTAGATAACGCTAAGTTAACTAAATTTATAGAAGACACAGATTCTTAACGTAATCAAACTACTGAAGATTTTGGTAACAAAATTAGAGAACTAGAGAGTAGATTAAATTAAGAAAATATAAAATTTGAGTAAAAAGTTAGAGAAGTATTTAAAAAGATTTATTGAATTAGATGGGTCGAATGGAGAGGGAATTAACTTAATTTAAAGCTGAAGCAACTAAATTTTTTGAAGAAAAGAATTTAATTTAATAATAATTAGATCAGTTGAAAGAAAAAAGAAAATAAGATAAAGATGTTTTAGATGAATAAAAAGAAAAATTTAAGAAACTTAAACTTTAATATTAATAATTAGAATAGGAATCATAAAATAAGATCAATGAAATGCAAGACTAAATTAATAGTTTGGAAAATAAATTAAATAGTGCTGCATTTGAAATTCCTTAAGTAAATACAGAATAAATGATGGAAAATGAATTGAAAATCTCTAAATATGAACAAATTATTTAAGAGTAAATTTAATAAATAATTTTAGAATAACATAAAAAAATACCGAATTAAAGCAATCAATAGTCGATCTGAAAGTTTAGAGTCAAATCTTAGAATAGGATCTCCAATAACAAAAGGTGAGTAATCAACAGCACCAAGAAAAGAGAGCATTTGCATTTAGTGAAATCAACAGGCTTGAATCATAAACATAAACACTAAAATAAGTAATTTATTTCACTATCATAAGAGGATTAATGAATAAAATTAAGAGATTAAGTAATATTAATCAGAAATCCAACATTTCAAAGACATGATGGTCTCACCTTCGACACAATAAATTAATAAATTTTCCCTTGAAAGAACTTTCACAAAAACTCCAATGGGAGAACCACAAAATATGGATTCATCAATGATTTCTGACTCTGAAAGCTAAGTTTCAAAGAAATCTAAGGCAGCATCCATGATTATGACTGGTTGGAATTACTTCAAACCAAAGCCATAGGTCATTATTTAATAATAAGAAAATCCAGATAGGAAAATTGCAGAAAAAGCATTACAAAAATAAGCAGAAGAACTTAAAACAAACTTAGAATAATTGTATAAAAGTTATTTGTCAACTTTATTACTGAATAAAATAATGCAAGTGATAAAATGATGAAATTTGAGAGAGAAATAAATGAATGTGTTAAGAAAACATAAGACCTGCATGACAATATCGAAGATTTTTTGATTTTATGAGGGATCTTTAATCATTACTCATATTATTCTGATATTAATATAATATATCTAAAAAAGAAAGGTCTAGATTTAATCCATATACGTGTAAATAATATTTAATTAATATCATATTATGAGTTGCTGTGTCTAATTTTTAGGAAGATTGTTCCTTGCTATTATATTTGTTGGAGCAGGAGTTGCAAAGTTTTAATAAACAGCTTAACAAGCAGGATATTTGAATTCAAGATATCCAGCTTTCCATACCCATGTTAATACACTCTCAAAATAATATTTGCAATTTGAACTTCCACCACAAATAGTATAACTTAATTTAATGCTAGTCACCTGCCTTTATTAAAACTCATTCCCTTGAAATCATTTAAGGTGTTGGAGCAGCTGAAGTTTTGTTAGGATTATTTGTGATTCTTAATTAAGGATGGGCTGGATAACTTTTAGCCTTATTGACTCTTTCATTTGTTGCCATTATCCATAACCCAATATTACATGGAGCAAATCAAAGGTTTAGATTTAAACTATTTTTTAGCGAAAAGTTAGGAGAACAAGTCTAAGCATTGTTGAATATTGGAATTGCTGGAGCTTTATTATTAGTAGGATAAAGCAAGGGTTCATCATGCCAACCTTGTGGCAAAGCTGAGGCAGCACCAAAGAAGAAGGTTGACCATGCAGCTCCCCCAAAGAAATCCAAGAGAAATTGAAAATTTAAATAAACATATATGATAAATAGAGCATTTCGAATATTTTTTTAAAGTCATTTCACAAAAATTAAATATTCAATGGGCTTAGATATCAATTTATTAAGAGAAGATAAAGGTGGTAATCCTAATTTGGTCAAAGAATGGTGTACAAAGAGATGGTAAGATCCTGCCATTGTTGATTAAGTGATTGCTTTAGATTAAGAATGGAGAAAAGGTAATTATTTCCCTCCTATTCTACATAGCAAGGTTCAATTTAGATTAACTTAACAAAGAATATGGTATCATTAATAAGAAAATTGCTGAAAAAAAGAAGGCTAGCAAGGGTTAAGACCCATGTGCTGAAGAAGTGGAGTAAGCTAAAGGTGTTGATCTTAAGATCAAAGATGCTTAAAAAGTATATTTTCTTTCTATCTAGGTTGAACAAGACTTAGAAGCCACACTCACTAAGACCTTGAACAAAATTGGCAACCAAGTACACGAATCAGTACCAGTGTCAAAGGATGAGGCTGATAATAAAGTAGAGGTTAAATGGGGAGAAATTCCTAACATAGTAGTGAATAGTACCCCTGGTAAATGTCACCATCATGAAATCTTGTTTATGATTGATGGAGTTGATCTCAAAAGAGGTTCAAAGATTGCTGGTCATAGAGCATATTTCTTAAAAGGACCAGGTTTGTTACTTAATTAGGCACTTGTGAGTTACGGAATCTAATTCCTTAATCAAAGAGGTTATACACCTGTCCAAACTCCATTTTTCATGAAGAAAACTTGTATGGCAGAAACTGCACAATTGTCAGATTTCGATGACCAATTGTATAAAGTATCTTATATCACAATATATTAGGTTACTGGAAATGCTGATGATGAAGAATTATATCTCATTGCTACATCTGAATAACCTATATCAGCTATGTATAGAAAGGAATGGTTAGAACCAAAAGATTTACCCATAAAATATGGAGGAAGTTCAACTTGTTTCAGAAAAGAGGCTGGAGCTCATGGAAAGGATGTTTGGGGAATATTTAGAGTTCACTAATTTGAAAAGATTGAATAGTTCGTTATTTGCAATCCAGATGAATCATGGTAACATCATGAAGAAATGATCAAAGCTGGATAAGATTTTGTTAAATCTTTAGAATTACCATACAGAGTTGTCAATATTGTATCTGGTGCTCTTAATGATGCAGCTGCTAAAAAATATGATTTAGAAGCTTGGTTCCCTGGATATAAAGATTATAGAGAATTATAATCCTGTTCAAATTGCCTTGATTATTAATCAAGAGCATTAGAAATCAGGTTGGGAGCAAAGAAAGCTGATGAGAAAGATAAGAAATATGTTCATATGCTTAATGCCACATTATGTGCTACAGAAAGAACATTGTGTTGTATTTTAGAGAACTATTAAACTGAAACAGGTGTCAGAGTTCCAGCTGTTTTGGTATTTATGATTATTATAATTAGCAACCATTTGTTGGTAAGGATTTCATTCCTTATGTCAAGCCTATGCCAAAGAAAGAAGATCTTGGAGCTTGAATTAAAATAATATATAATATAATAATCCATCATTATTCACATTCTACGTTTTTATTATTTTACACTTTTGTTTTTAATTCTCTATTTTAATTCTTTCTTTAATTCTGATTTTAATTTGTTTTTTATTCTTAAAGTTGTTAATATTTTCTCTCTTATTCTAATTATTCTATTGGTACTTTTAATTTTACAGTCTTATATTTCATTTCTCTAATTAAAATCCAATATTACCTTCTCCCAAAATTATTGGTATTTCACATTTACTTTCATTTTTATATACTTCCATTAAACCTTTTATTTATTCTAATTTTTGTTTTGTTTTCTCATCTAATTCAATCGATTTTTCAGTATATAAATATACACAATTTAATTTCTAAATTTTCACTACTTTTGCCAATTAAACTCTCAATATATAATGATAAGTTACCTTGTTTCTTCTTTGGCTAATATTATTTATTGTTTATATTTCCAAAAATAAGTTGCAGCAGAAACAAACATATCAGTCATACTTAAATTATAGCATTTAATATACTTTTAATCCATGATCAGAATAATTGCAACTATATCTACTTTATCTGTTCTTACTTTTCTTACTGCACTTCTTATTCCAAATTTTATTTATAAATGCTTTTTTAATTCTTGATCATCCAAATATGATTATATGTTTTTAGCTAATTCAATTGATTTATATTAGTCTATTGTTCTGAAATTGTATTCAAAAGGTTAATGAATACAAGTCCTTATAGGTTGTTTACGCTTCTCTTTAATTTATTGATTCATAATTAATGGAAAATTATTTGATATAAATTCTCATTTATTTGTAGAACTAGAACTCTGTCCTGAGTTCTCCTAAAAATTTCGACTTTATTGTTTAAGGGTCATATAATCTGCTAATATTAATTTAAGCCATTTCCAAGCCTATTTGAGAGATGGTTAATCTCTAAATGAATGGTCTGGATGACAACTAATAACCATATGCAAAAGAGATTCTATAAATTTATGTTCATGGTTATATTTGGATCTTCCTTAATATAATAATACTTCAATAATTGCAATTCTTCTGAAAGATCCTGATTAAGTTTATTAGATGAAAGAAGATCTTACTCCAATTTGAGTACAGATTTCCTTAATTCAATATTTATTTTCTATTACTATCCATTTGACATTTATTCATTGTGTAATTTGTCTGCACAAAACTTTAGCTCTCTACTCAATTCATCAATATATTTTTGATTTCTTGTTGAGTTTTTATGTTAATCATCTAATTGTGATTTAAGATCCTTAATCTAATTGAGTAGCAATTGTTCAACTTTTTTCAATTGCACTATTATATTATTCAACTTTTGTAATTCCTATTCCTATTGATGTCTTGGCTATGATCGGCTCAGTGACTTCTTTGGATGAAATGCATCAGCGTTCAATGATTTTGATGCTGTGTATGAATCTGATGAGAGACTCGCCTCTGCATCTGTTTCCCGAATTGAATAAAGCATTTTAACGAAATTTAATTATAACTATTTTATATAATTCACTATCATTCATTGCTATAAAACGCTTTCTCTAATCATGATTTATTTACTTATTGTTAGTAATATGAAATTTAAAATATTAAAAAAACACATTCATGAAAGAAATGAATAATGTTATTTATTATTAAGTAAATTATAATAATAATCAGAAACCTTCATATATTAAACGTCCTTAAAAGAAGGCTTATGTGCATAAGATAGCATTGATAATCCATAAACCTAAAGTAAGAGGGAAAATAAAGTAATCTTCTTCTTCATTCAATGATATTTCTTAAAAATTATTGTAATCAAAAGTCATTATCATACCAATTAGTCCAGCAACTAAGCCAATTATGAGAATTATAAAGTATAAGCGAACAAAGCATTTTCTCCAACTGTCTCTAGGAATGTACAATCCAGTAATTAAGCAAATGAATCCTCCAATTAAAATTATTGATCCAGAAAATTACAATTCATAACCCCAAATTCCTTTATCTAAGCTACTGTCAGCATAGCGATCTGAATTTTCAAACTAGTTTCTTGTTTAGTTACAATTATATTTTACTTTTAGCTTAAATACAATGCTGAAAACTCACATTCTATTACCATTGAAACTAGGGCAGAAAGTAAAAAAACCTTCTTGGTATTTTGTTAATTTACAGCCATCTTGATTTGAAATTTATTTTATTATAACGTTTTAAAATTATGATATTATTATTTCTGATTTTATCGACTAGTAAGGAACTATAATTTAAAATAGTCATTTGGAAATATATAAAATCGGGTATTTATGAATGGCCAGTTTATATGGATAGCAATATTATTTTTTTATTTAAGTTTATAAATAAAACAAAAATAATTCATTTTTCATAAAACCCTTTATATATTTAAAATGAAGTAACATATTATTTTAAATGTCATTGTAGTTGAAAGTAATTATCATTCCAATCAATTCCACTATGATCCCAGCAAATAATATCAAACAACTTTTACGAATCAATGATTTTCTATATCCATTTTATTCATTTTTTGTTGATTATCGAGTAATACAATATCAATATTTGAAAAACCATGCAAAAAGTAAAATGAATCCACCAGAGATCGCCAAATCATATACAAAAACCCCTTTATCTAAGTTTACTACAGTATCATCATAAAACATTATAAATTAATTTCTAATAGTTTAATCACAACACCTTACCTTTAGCCAGCATACATTAAAGCTACTTCAATTTCAATAGCACCAGAGATGACACATGCCATGATGATATAAAATTTTGAAGACCTAGTTAAAGGAATTTTGAATACAATTATCATATTATTTTTATTCTATTGATAATTATACATATATATTTTATTTATTATTCAATGTTTTATATTTTTACTAACCATCATTTCTTAATCAACACTCATCACTAAATTTATCTATTTTAAAATAACAAATACTTTTTTTAAATCAGAATAAAACATTCCTAAAAAGAATGCATTCATTAAATACAGACTATATGAAAGTGTTGAATAAATCTCACTAACCATATTAGCTATAAAGTCTTCAGATGCACTTAGACCATCTTCTAAGTTTGGCTCTCCTGAAGCAATGGGCATTCCCATAAATACACTTATTAAATTCACACATATGACTAAATTAGAATGACACATACATGCTGTAAATAGGAAACAAATGACTGTAAATAAGGCAGCTTTAACTTGTTAACTTAAGGATAGAGGTTAGAGTGGGTTCTTCATTCTATTTTAATTGTTCTATTGGTAACACATGTAATAACTGGTGAACACAAAGTTCATAACAAATGAAAATGTCAATAGAATTCTGTCTTCAGTATCTAAAGTAAAAGTAAAAATATAAAATATATTTATGAATACATAGGAAATTTGATTAGTTTTTCTATTCCATAGGTAATAAAGCAAATGCCAAAAATGATAAATGTGATATGACTCCACTAAGAAATATTTGAAATGAAAAAGGTCTATGTTATATGGATCTCAATGAATATCTTTTTTTATTTGGTTTTTATTGATTTGCTTAATAAACTAAATAATATATAATGATTCCAATTAGGCTGATTAATGCATTTCCAATCTATAAAATATAATTTATTAAATAATATACCGTAAATAATTAATTCTTCTAAAAGGGCAACTCTAAGAATAGAGGAAAAGTTTATGCTCTAGCATATTAGAATTAACTTAATATAGCAGCTGATAACACAATTAATGACATTGACAAGTATATTGGAGGCAACATTTTAATTTGTGATTTTAGATTCATTTCGACTGAAATAGTTTATTCTTTATCTGTGGCACTTATGAAGGATTGTTATTCATCATCTCTTGAAATATCATTCAATATCATAAAAACGAATTAAAAATATAATATAATTATAATTAAAATCAAACCTTGTAATTTTTGTTCTAACTCTTGGTATTTCGACTATAATTTTCTAAGTACTGGCTATCCAGAGTGTAATTTTTATGGCCAATTGATATGTCTAGTTTTTTACCTTTTAATGTCGATTCTCTCATTTTGGGCCTATAAATAAAAGATAAGAAATTCATATAGCAAATACCTTGATTTCGGTACAACTTAATATTATGATAAACTCTATTCAGGTTCATCTAATTCTGTTTTTATTCGAATATCTTATAGGTTTTTCTTTCCAGTGACAACAATACTATTATTTATATTTGAACTAATATTGATGTATGTGTTATTCACTTATGGAGTTTTTCTATAAAAGGTTCCAGGGTTATTACTAATTAAATTTAAGAATACATAGAATTATTAGTGGATTTCTACTATGTAATTTTAAGGATTTTTTGAATTTATTTAGATCTACTTTTTTTTTCTGATGACAAAGTAGAGCCTGGTCTGAAACCCAAATTAGAAGGAGGTTTTAGTGTCACACTCTCCCTTCCTTAACTTGCAGCATTCTGAGACTACTCAGTAGGCTTAGTTATTGAAGTGTTGGAGTAATTGGTTCCTCTCATTTTCTACAATCTATCTTACAAATAATTTAAACCTAGATGACTTTAATACAGGAGGAGCATAATTAAATTATTTGATTTTTGTTGACGTTTCCTCTTCCTCAATTAAATCTGTAAGCTTGCTTAATCTTTCATTTAACGCTTTCATGAAGTAAGGTTATGTAGCATCTGTCAATCTATCTAAATTGTTGCAATTTAAGTTATAAGTAGTTACTCCTTCTAAAGATTGTAGTGACTCATCTGATGATGTATCATCATTTTCTTTAGGGAATTTGAATGTTTAATTCACTTTACATGTTTTATATCTACAGTCATATTAGCAATACTTCATTTCTATTTCAAGTTTAAAATCCTCAACTTCTGAATCTTCATCAGGTTGAGTTTTTGTAATTAATTCTGCAGGTGCTGCTGGTTTAACAATTTTTTGAAATATCAAGTATTTCATTAAATCTTTATCAAATTTCTATGGCTATTATACTTATGGACTCTTGGATTTCTTGTTTCTGTTGGACATAATTAAATTATTATTTATAATATTTTAGTATCAATAGTAACTATTAGTTCTAAGTCTTCTTTGTATTTTTTTATTGTTTAATTCTGTAAATACGTCATCGATTATTCCTACAATAGTTTCATTCTCGCTTACTTCTTTTCATCAAATGCCATTCTTTTTATTTTTTAATTTCACTTTATTCTACACTATAATTCCTAATTCTTTCTTTTTTTAAGAATGGTTCGAATTATAATAGAGTTTCTCTATTTATTACTATTAAATGTGTTTATTTTGTTGTTCTCACATTATATTGTAATTTTAATGCATTCAAACATTCGTATAAACCAATTAGCTTTCTATCCTAATCTACTTTAATTTGAATTCCTTAAATATTCTTAAATAATTCCAAACATCCTTTAATAACTACAATGCAATCAGGAGGAACTTAACCTTCAGAATATATAATTCTGTTTTCATTAACTCTTATAACATTGGATCTTTTGATTAGAGATATCATTTATTAGTGATCTAAACGATTAAAAATTCCAAATTAATTGATTACTTCTATATATTCATTATACTTTTTTTCTATTTCTTCTTGTTAAAAATATTCAACTAATGATTTTTCTAAAGCAATAATATCACAATTCTAAGTTGCATATAATTAATTATCTTCTATTTCATACTCCCCAAATAATAATTTGTAGTATTTATCTTTCTAAAATGGTATACTTTTGCCTTTCTTTATTTCAATCAAATAAGCTCTCTTAGATATTAGTTCTAAGACAGCAGGATCATTGATTCCTTCAACTATTCTTAATTCAAAAAATAGGTTTGGATCACATTTTCCAAATTTGATCTATTCTCGTAGTACTAATTTGCTCATTATATCAAATATATTTTTTAATTATTATAGATATTCAATGATTAGTGGCTTGCTGTACAGTCCCAATTGGACCTATGTGGACAAAATTCTAAGAGACCCTGCACTGGTTGATCTAGAATATTTCGTCGGTGGTGGTCCAGGACACGATTGGTTGTCCAAAGCTGTGAGAGTTGAGCAATAAAAGTATTTTTAATACATTATACAAGATACCTTGCTCCTCGTGCTAAATTCGAGAGATAATTCAATGAAGATCCAAAGGTAGGAGAAGTACTTACTGACAACTTGTATCGTTTGACATTGTTGGCAGGAGTTGAGAGATTATTAACCCTCAGATAAGCATATGGTGGATTAAAAACAAGATTTACTTTTGGAGACTCAAACACGTATAATTGTACATTACCATAGAGCATGCCTTTAGTAGATTTTCAATTAAGGATTGTTTAAGGGATATTTCAGAGGAGCACTATTGAATGCAGCCTAATTCTTAACAGTATGGGCTCATCCCCTTGTATACAGCAGAGGAAATGGATATGCTTAACATTACTTGTATTCATCACTCTTTGAAGTCATTACATACCCACTTGACACAATTAAGACAATTATTTACTCTGATGTTTAGGGTAAATACAAGGGAGCATTTGATGTCATTGAGCAAGTATTTATATCATATATGGTAGGTTTATGCTAAGAATGGATTTAGTCATTTTTATAGAGGTCTTGCCTTCAAATTGGCATTTAATGGAGCATTGATTTATCATTTAAGAAACATCTATGAAAATGATTAAGTTTAATAGGTATTATTTTGAGAAATTTAGCTTGCTTCCATTCCATTATTGGCTTTCTCTTATGGATTTCTTACAATCAAGACCAGACTTCAATTGTCAAGCACAGAGTTGAGTTTCTAATAATCAGGATAAAAGGAGAGAATTGTTGCAAATCTATTCGCTTAAAAGACACCATTCAGTATTTATAGAGGTGTGATTCCATTCCTTTTATTGACTGACTTCTTCCATTACAAGTTGTATGCTCTATACTCATCCACAGCTCAATAAAGAACATTAAGTGAATTCCTAGAACAATACAAACACAACATTGGAAGTCCTAAGCATGAAAACTTATGGCAATGATTTATCATTAAAAAAATAACATAACTTGTCAAAATTATGAATGATCGTTAACTATGTGAAGAATCAAATTCAATTTATGTTAAAGTTTGTAAACAGTTAAACATTGATCCTTAAAGTGTATAATAATAGAGTTTTGAGGATTTCTATATCATGAATCAGCATAAATATAATATGGACTAGGAAGGTAACATCCAAAAAATAGGATAGCATGGCTAACATTATGGGAAGGTTAAGAGGAAAAAAAATAAAAACAATTATACAAAATACAAGACATTGTTGAATAAGAGTAGTTGAAAGCAGAAGAATATAAAAAGCAATCCTATTCTGAATTGATTAATTAACTTTGGCAATGTCAGAATATTAAAATTTAAAGATAACATTTAGATAAACTTAGATCTGGGAATCTAAGAGAATTGCGATTCCATATTGAGTAGTAAATGAGTGAGTTAATGAATAAAAAGAGTTTTGTTCCAAGATATAAAGAAATTAATATAGCTTTAGAGAGGTAATTGATTTAAGAGGAATAAATGAAAGATAAGCCTTTAGAAGAATAGATTTTAAAATTTCGTAAACCTTTGGAGAAGAAAAAGAGAATTGATCCAAATTTAGTGTTTGTAGGTTTAGATAAATTGGCACCAAGATCAATAAAAATAAATTAATATGAATTTGATGTAGAAAATTATGAACCTGAAGATGATATTAATTATGAATTAGAATAATAAATTTTAGATTAAATTGAATAAGAACTTCGAGAAGGGAAGAGATCTGATAAAAATGTCACTAATTTAGTGAGAAGGCCTTAAGTTATCAAGAAAAAGGGAGATTAAGTGTAGGAAGTCTAAAAAAGAAACTAAGAATAAACAGAATTAAAAAGATAAATGCTCCTAAAAAAGTAAGAAGAGGAGGATCGTAAAGTGTTTGAAAGAAAATTAGAGAAGTAAAGAGAAGTTAAATAAAAAATTGTAGAAAATTTCATGAGATAACAAGATAAAAAGGAAAATTAGAAAAGATAATAATTAGTTGATGAATTGAAAAATTAGTAATTGTAAGAATAGATTGCAGATAAGAAGAAAAGATTGGCATCTTATTAAAAATAAAAAAATAAAATAAATTCAAAGAAATTATAAGTAAATCAAATATTGGATGGATATGATCAACGAATTAATTAAATGATGGAAGATTATTAAGATGGTTTAATTAGTGCTGAAGAATTGTAAAAAGCAATAGATGAAGCTCCTATTGAAATCAAAGATAGACCAAAGACAGCTAAATCTGTTAAAAAACATGTCACTAAAAAACCTACTACAAATACTCGATTAGAAAAAGAAATACTTAACCTAGAGCATAAACATAATGTTGAAATGAGAATGGTATTAATGTTTATTAATTATAGCTTGTTGAAAGAGAATAGTTAGCAGAATTAAATAGATAAAAAAGTATAAAGAATGGAGTAGATCCAGATATGTTAACACTATTTGAGAAGTAGAGAGAGGCAGGAAAATAGAGAATTTAGAACATTTTGACAAAATAACAAATGGAAACATAAAATTTAATGAGATTATATTCGCGCTGAATTTACTATTGATTTTAAATTTTTTTTAAATAATTTAAAAATGGAGCAACCTAATACCTTCACTATTGAGTCTAAAAAGTAAAATATTGACTCACTCACAGAAGAACAGCAAAAAGAATTTAAAGCATAAGCAGATTAACTTGAAATCGTTGTTTTAAAAGGAAACAGCTATTCTAAACAATTCTTCCATTAATTTTCTGAATTTGTAACATCAGCCAAAGAGTTAAAAGTATTTAATATTTGTTATGTTAGAAAATCAATGCAAATGATATTTTTGTTGGAAAAGGAAAGGATGAGATACCAGAATCATTATCTGTAATAATTCATTTAATATTTAGTTATTTGGAAACTCTTTAATTGGATTGAATATTTTGAGTTTAGACTTGTCTAACAATGCAGTTAATCCATTTGGAGCTGAAGCCTTAAAACCATTTTTGAAATAAGCCCATCAATTATAAAGATTATTCTTAAACAATTGTGGATTAGGGATTCGAGGAGTAACATAAATATCAGAAGGACTCTAAGCAGGAGAGCATCAACTTTAAATATTAGCAATAGCTAGAAATAGAGCTGAATGTGATGGTGCAGTTGAATTGTCAAAGGCTTTTCCAACATGTAAATAATTGAAAGAATTACACATTTATTAAAATGGAATAAAATAAAAGGGAATGATTGAATTGTTAGCTGCATTAACAAAGAACTGTTTATATTTGAGTACTCTCGATATTAGAGATAATTTTGTACATCCAGCAACTACACAAACTTTAAGTGATTTAATTTCTAATTGCTAATAATTAACTGCAATAAATATTTCTGATTGCAATATAGAAGAGAAATAAAATAAATAGATTTTGGAAGCATTATCAAAATTAACTAAAATTGAAAGACTTGGATATAATTATGCAGAATTGAATGATGCATAAGGTAATGAGCTTTTAGTGATTGTTTAAAAATAAATTGAAAATATTGAGGTATTTAACTATGTAATAATTAGAAATTGGAATTAAAAGGAAATGAATTGAAGAAAGAAACAAAATTAAAGTTTAAAGAATTATTCTAAAATAAATAAAAGGTTTTAGGTGCATTTGATAGTGATGAAGAAGAAGAAGATGAAGCTGATGAATTGCAAAAACTATTTAGTTAATTAGTGATTTGAAATAATGTTTAATCATATTTAATATATAATTAAATTTCTAAATGCCCAAGCTTTATTATCTGCGGTTTGATCAATATATGCATAAAGTTCAAATATGGAAGTTGTAGCTGAATGATTAAGAAAGAAGTCTACTTAAACAATTGCCCCCTGTAAACTGCATATTTACATATTTTAATTTACATATATTGATTTCTATTAATAAACCTATTTGCCATCAATATTAATATAAAAATTCTAATCTTACCATCCTCCAATAAAATATACATCCATAGTAATTCTTAACATTTTATGAGCAATAAAGGTAAATGTTTTATAAACAACTACATATATATTTGTATATGAAAGTCCACCAACAAGTGATAATGAATTACATGTTGTTACAGGTACTTAACCAATAGAATATCTACCACCTGTCCATCCATTATTTCCACTAAATATATTAGTAAAAAATTCATAATCAAATAGTGTCCAATTCGTTACACAATCTCCACTATCAGTACATGTTGTACAACCTGATGCACAAGTACCATAATAAAGGATAAATTCTCTAAATCCTACATTTAAACCTGCCGTATAACCAGATGTTTATACTGTTATTTAAACATATGATCTTGTATGATCATATTTTAAACTTATCTATGAATTTGTACAAATACTAGATGCTTTATATGATTCTGCTAAAACATTATCAATTAAGAATTAAACATTTCCAACTGCTGTTGTAGAACAACCACTAGCACCCCCTGAATAAAGTGATGCACTAACTTTTATTCTGAGATGTGTTGGTAATGTAAAGGTTTTAACTGTTGCTTGAGTTGAATCTGCTTACATTATAGATAATCCTGAATTGTAAAGGATAACGCGACTAGTTGAATCTGGATATCTTAAATAAGTCCATCCATGTGTAGTAAATGTATTTGCAGTTAAATCTGTTATTGTTGATTGGGTTTATAAGAAATCATCATTATCTATACAATCTGAAGCAAGTGGTCCAGTACATGCTTTACATGATGGGTCACATTTTAATAAAAATAACTAAAATTCTCTTATACCATAATAAGATTGAACTGAATCGGTTAAAGTTGTATTTATGGCTATAGTTGTTAATTACTTACTATGTTAGAATATCAAATCTTTTTTTACTAAGTCATCCATATATCCAGAACCACAAAAAGATCTTTAAAATCTAGGATTTTCGGTTGATGCAAAACGATCATACAAAATATTATCAATATAGAGATATAAACTCTATTAAAAAGAATTATCAACCTTTATAATAGTATACATTAGTCTCATAGAAAAATGAGGAGGTAATAACAACTACTTGTATATTCCTTATCCTTAACCTATTGTTTTTAAACCAATCCCTTAATTTAAAATTATATATACCTGAACATTAAGAATAAATATAACTGAGGATGGTTCCAGTTAGACTCCATCCACTATCAGTTAATTAATCTTTAGATATTGGCATAAAGTTAGAAATTTATAGAATCCAATCAGAACATTTATTCTATTCAGTACAAAAATTACATCCAACTGGACATGGATAATAATACAAATAGAAATCTCTTATTCCATAAAATACTTACTAAAATTATAATGAATATTTACATAACCATTATTATATTATGAAAGATAAATAGTAAGAGATGGATTTGAGTGAAGCATTTAAAGATTAACAGTTTGATAATCTGACACATTTATTTCAAATGCATGAAATGTACCTAAAATTTTATTATCTAATTTTAATCCAATATATGAGTCAGTCCAATTCCCTTAACTAAGATAAATTAAAAATATTACAAATAAATACTCAATTATATTCTAATTCTGTAATGGACTGGTACGTTTACGGTATATACCATTGTAGTATATGCTGAGAAGCAATCCAAACCTAAAACTTTCTTTCCATCTATTGCTGTTTGGGCAATATCCATATACGCATCATATCCAGCAGGATTTTCTGCTGTAACTGGAACAGTTACCTTTCTCGCTAATGGAGATTTATACATAGAAGTATAATTCAAGTTATTCAAGTACCAATCTAATATAAATATGGCATATTTACTATTATATATTTATTAATAAGCAGTTTCAAGTGAGACATAAAACTCCTGTGAAAAGGAGTTGGCTGTAAAATCAGAGACTAAAAGTGTTTGTGAGTGTGCAATAAATAGAAATGTTGCAATAATTAATATCATATTATTATTAAAAATGGACAAACCAACTCATTCTAAATCTAAATTCTGTACTAGCTTAACAAATGATTTAAAAAGATCATTTTACTCTGATGATGATGGAGAGGCTACGCCAGCAAGACCTCGTATCGCTAAACCATCTAAATTTTCTAAGGGTGATATTTTACCCTTTCAAACTGATGATTCTGACTGTACACCTAAAAAACTCGATTCACCCACCTCTCCTAAAGGGTAGAACAAATTATCAAAGTTTCGATAGAAAGAACACGACATTGAAAAGGATTCCGACATACCTTTTGACTTAGAGAATGATGAAAGCGAGAATTAAAACGCTCAACAACCTTAAGAATATGATCTCGAAGCTTAGGCAAAACTACTGGAACAAAAATATTAAGCCCCTAAACCAGCATTTTCACCACCTGCACCCTTTATTAAATCAAATTCATCGAAATAAATTCATAATGTTGTAATTAAGGATCACCCTTTCAGGCATCTTGTTTATGGGAAATATGTGTAGCCATTTGAATTTATGAGATTTTTGCAATTAGTTTAAAGTGGATTAATGTATGCACTTCATTCACTCAAAGGACCATCTGATAAGTTTCTTCGGAGTCGTTTAGTAAGACTTAAAGAAGGGACCAAAAAATAAAATAAACTTTTAATCTTAGACTTGGATGAAACATTAATACATAGTTGTACGTTAAGAGATTAACCATAAGTAGTTCTTACACTTAAAGATGAGCAAGAAAGTATTGATGTATTCTATTTGATTATTTAGATTTGTTTCAATGTAAGACCTTATTGTAGAGAGTTTTTAAAGGAAATGTCTAATTATTATACTATCCATCTCTTTACAGCTTCATCGGAGTTATATGCAAATGCTATTGTCAATCATTTAGACCCTAAGCGTTAATATATATCAGATATACTTTGCAGAAATAATTGTTTTGAAACAAAAAATGGATTCTTTATTAAAGATTTAAGAATAATCACAAATCGTCATTTGAAAGATATAGTGATTGTTGATAATTTACCTCACTCTTTTGGACTTTAGTTAGAAAATGGTATACCAATAATAGAATGGCTTCAAGATCCAAGAGATGAAGAACTACGACATATCTAATAATATCTTATCTAACTTAGTAGAGAAGAAGATGTACGAGTATGTAATCGCACTTAACTTAAACTATTTAGTCTAGTTGATTTTAAACTTAATATCTGATTAATACAAAATCAAAAAGTATAAAATATTTCATTTTGTAATTGTTTCAACAGCTACTCATATTTTTTTGAATTATATGGTTAATGGGTTGGTCCTTGAGATGCATAATCAGACCTATCATCTTGTAAGTTTAAGTGAAATAAATCACGAGGTTATGTTGATTCCTTCTTTCCTTCTTCAATATATTCTTCAAACACTTTTAAGAATTCTGGATTCTATTGTGCTTATGGCATATATTTTTCTTTTAATTTAACTCTACCTTATGAAGCTACCCAACCTATTGTAGGAATTCCCATTAATTAATCAATTGCTTATTAAAACCATATAGATTCTAAACCTCTTAATATATGATTAAAAATACTTCATTTCTTCTTCTATTGTTTTGCCTTTCTTATCATCATAATTCACAAATATTTATTTATATCGATTCACTGTTGCTTCAAAATATGGAAAACTAATTGACTCTTCTACTCCCTCAACCATCTCATTTGAAATTTTAGTAATTTTCGGATTGAAGAATACTCTATACTCTGAAGGTATCATTTTTGAGGCTGCTGGCAACATTATGAATACACTCTATTCCAATCCTACTTGGTTTGCTGTAAGGATCCTAATTCTACTTTTTGATGCATCAAGCTTCATTTGATCGATTTTAGGATAGAATCGTTTATTGAAGGCTCCATAATATAAGCATTTTGATAAAAGACTGCTTGACATTTTTTCACCAAAGACAATAATTTTAGACATATTAAATGAATATTATTAAACTAACATATTAATTCATTACTGGTTAACCAAAAGGTTTCTATTTACAATTACTTGTAAAACCTAAATCTAAAATTGAGAGTGTAGAGTTTTCCAAAGAATTCATTACTATTAGAACAAAAGCATAACCAATAGATAATAAGGCAAATGAAGATGTGATAAGGATTTTAAGTCAATCACTTGACATAGATGAAAGTTCAATAAGTATAATTAGGGGATTGTAGAGTAAATAAAAAGTAGCATTTATTGAAAATGAAATAGAAGCCTTTAAAAAATTAAGTATGTGAATTTATGCTTACGTGTAATTTATTATTAATAAAATGTTCTTTGCATTAACATTGCTGTTCTTTGTGGGCTAAAGTGAATTGATTTACTTAGGTTTCAAAAACTACACTTAAGCTAAGAAGGAATACTAGCCACTCATAGTTTTTTATCATGGACAGGACAAACAATCCACTAAATTTCTAGATGATTTCATAGCAATTGCCACAGGAACTCATAGCTTACAGAAAAGTGGTACATATCCTTAGAACATTAACTTTGGTTTGGTCAATGCTGTGGAGGAGAAGAAATTGATTGAAAAAACGCAAATCCAAGTGACCCCAACAATACTCTTGTTTTATGCAGATACAATGAAGTAAAAGTATAATGGAGCTTATAATGCATAATCATTCTTTAATTGGATTAAGAAAACATATCGAGATTCACCAGAATTAAGTAATCGAAATTTCTATTTCTAGATGAATTTTATCCATCATCTTTATTACAAAAATGGGATCAATTTGTGAATAAAATAAATAGTTTCTAATTGGTTGCTTTTTTGGCAACACCAGAATATAGAGTATCTCCATTGAAAGCATATGTTTAGGCTGCAAAATAACTTCCATAAGGAGTATATTTATTAAATAAAGTAGTACGTTTTTTGTCACATTTTCAATCCAGATTTATATCAACATTTAGGATTAAAGAAAGAAGATAGTGGTTTAGTGGTTTACAGTAAATTGGAGGACATTGAAGATTAGAGTGAAGAGAAAACTAAGAAATATTAAACCTATTTATTCAAATTTAAAGGAGACATTAAAAATACAGAAGAAATCTTGTAATTTTTGAAGATCTATACTTTTAAAAAAGGGTTCGTTTATGTTGATGATACTAAATTCTAGAAACTTGCAAGAAGATCAGATTTATTGCCAACTATTATGTTATTGTACAATAAGACAAGTAAATTTATTTCTATCATAGTCCCTGAACATTAGAAATATGTTGATGAATTACAAGAATCAAGATATGCTTTACTCAATAAAGCAATTCTAGGAGTAATTGATATAAATGGAGACGTAGATACAAGATTAGAGAGAGTATATGAAATTAATGTGAATACAACAGAAGTACCATAAATGATAGCTATGAAACCAATTGATGACAATAGATTCTATAAATATAAAAATGGACCACTCAATCCAGTTTAATTTTATGAGCAAATTTAATCAGGTGTTATCAAGCCATTTTACAGAGATGAAGGAATTTTGAACTTTTTATATGATGGAGCTGGCATCTATAAACTAACTAGATCAACATATTATCCATATATATAAGAATAGAATGCAAAAGGAGTAGATGTTGTTGTAACATATACAGCTAAGAAATGTTAACCATGTAAAGATTTTAGACCAGATTATAATGAAGTTTATAAAAAGGTATATATTAATAATAGGTAGCATAAAAATGAAATAGAAGGAAAGGTTATATTTGCAAGATGTGATATTGAAATAAATGAAATAGATAATCTATAAATTGACACTTATCCACATGTTAAATTATATGCAGCTGGAAGAGAATAGCCATACACTTTCCATTTATAAAAGACAGAAGAACAACTAACAAAATGGTTAAGTGAATATAGTAATTATGGAGAGATATTCAAAGTAAAGACTGATTTGTGATTTATAATTATAATTATTTATGTTAAAATTAGATCAGCAAGACTTAATTCTGTAAAGAATTTAATCTTAAAGACCTATTTTTAAAACTGTAGGAGAAATTGAGTAATATTTATAAACAAAATAGATAATCACCAAAGATAATTAAAAGCAGGGAGGCAATACAAAGATCAATTTTATCATAAATCTAAAGATCAGTTGTTAATACTGAAATGGATCCTCTTGCATATGGTCAAAAAGAGCTTAAGGATGTTATGACACTCTTAGAAGAGCAACTAAAAACTGTAATTTTACCACCTCTCTCTTATGAAGAAAAAAAGAAGCAAAAATTTTTGATGAAATAAGAGTCTAAGTAAATGGACTTTGAGGAAAGCAATCATCCAAAAAAACAAAGAGTTGATAAAAACAAATGCAGAAAATGCAAGAATTCCACAATACCAATGATTTTGGATTTATTGAAATAAACCGAAAATTAGGACACTAATCCTCATGTTACTATGAAATCTATCAGATAATCAATTGTATAAAAGTCATAGAAAAAGGAAGAATAATCAGAATCAAAAGTCCCTTATATAGCTTTTGATTATTCAGATAGAATTGTCATATGTAAGAGATGCAGGTTCAAGTTTCATGCTGAATGTGTATAAGTTGTTGATAATATTAATGATTGGATATGCGAATATTGTTTGGAGAGGATAAAAGAATTAAAATCTTCAAATCAATGGGATTACATTAATAATAAGTAGTTAAAGCTTTAAATTTGTTCTGTATCTGATTAAAAAAGAGATTATTCTTCATTGATTGAAAGAATTCAAAAAAAAGAAAAAATCTTCTATATAGAGGAATTATCAATAAGTGCCTTTAGACCAGTTGATTAGATAGCTGAATTTTTAAAAGCTTATCCATTGTACAAAGGGGCAAATGGAAAGATAAAATATCCGGTTCTTGAAAAATTAGCAGTTGATTATCCAGAAGTATTAGAAATAAAACAAAAGCCTAAACCATATATGATTAATTCGATAATGGTGGAACAAATATTACAAATTTAAACTACTTATCAAATTATGTTTCCTTCAAATTAAACTCCTTAAAATGTTAATTAAGATTATATTGAGAAAAACTTCTATGATATTCTGATGAATTTAATTATGGAATATTTTGATGAATTAATTGTGCAAGATGATGCGAAATTTGAATAATACTATTAGTAATCTAATGCTCATGCTTCATCTTATTTGGTTATTCTTAATTATCTATATTATAATAGAGAAGCTTGGATGACTGATTTATTGAAAAAGACTTGGGGAGAATTCATATATTAACTCGATCAAATATTAAATTATGATTAAGAAACTGTAATACCGAGGATTGATTTTGACAATATTGAAAGCAAAGATCAAATAGAAATTTTAGCATTTTTATCTGATAGTTTATATGATTTAGATAAAATGAAAGAAAAAATTAAATTAAGAGATTCTCCAAATAATCTTAAATAATGTATAATTTCATAATATAATAGCACATTTAAAAATACTATTTTAGTATAATTAATCGGCCTTTATAAATTGTGGAACCTATTTAGGTTAAGATGCTGAAGATGGAAAATATTTTTATTTTACACATGTTCCAAGTTCAATTTTTGTTGAAACACCAGAAGGCTGGGGTTAGTATACTCTTTCAGACTTGCCAGAATTGATGGGAACTCTAAATTTAAATGGTATTCATGAGTCGAATTTGCATGAAAATTTGAATTTAATCAGCCAAGTTAAATTATTTAGTAATAACACACCAATAAAAAGCTAAAACAGATTGCATTAAAGTACCTATGATATTATATAAAGATTAGTAATATGCATTGGATATTATTGAGGTCATCGATTTATTTTTATAGGTTTTAGATTTAAGTGCAATTGTATTAGGAGCTAAAAAACTCACTTGGATTGATGCTAAACAAAAATAATAATTTTGTGAATTACTTAAAAATTATAAAAGTGCTCCACTACTTATACAATCTTTGAAGTAATTCTTTAATGGATTAATTATGCTAAAACAAAATGGAAAATTTGTTAAACCATTTAAGTTATTTAAGCTCTAATTCGAATTGGCTAATCAATTAGCAATTTACATTGATAATGCATAATCTTTATCTCAAGCATATATTGCTTTATTGACACTTAGATTTATGTTAGAGGAATACTAATAACACCTTTAATAAAAGGAATAAAAAGAGTAAAAAGAGTAGAAGAACAAAAAACAGCAACCAAAACCTAAACCATAACCACTACCTTAAGAAGAGAAAGTAGAAACAAAATTGAGAAAAAGAACATAAACTTAAAAATCTGTAAATGAAGATGAATAAGAATAAAGTAATCAATAATAAGGTGACAGTTTAGCAAATAGAAGAGAAAAAAGAGAGAATGCAGGAAAAAAGTATATATACATATAATAAAGCCCAAATATTTCATTTGAGTAAAAGTAAACTATAAAAAAAGTACTTTGTACATCATGTGGTAAATCCTTGCCATAAAGTCACATAAACTTGAAATGCTCTAGATGCCAAAAACCCTATCATTAAGAGTGTCTATAATCAAGGAAAGATTTCTGTAAAAGTTGTGTGAAAAGCAACAAAAAATTAAACTGAGTTTATCACAAACATTAATTAATCTTATACAAAATAAAGGTTCAATATTTGAATCCATAAAATAAATCAATATATAATTTGCTTAAATCCAATAATTATTATTATTTTTAATTTCTATTAATGAATCCTCTCATGAATGCAGGTTCTTAATAAGATGCTTTTCAAAAATAACTCTTTGCATAAAATTATCAAAATAGCAGTTCCAAATAGTAAAGGTAATAGAGTTAATTAGTTAGATTGTCTGATGAGCAATCGTAAATGAATTAGTAAAGGCAATAACCTTATCAGATACAAGGTAATCAATCTTAACAGCAGGCTTCTTAACAGTAATAGAATTATTAAAGAATTAACATTCAAGAGGTTTAAAATAATCAATGTTTATTTTCATTAATATTTTAGAATTGTCTGCTTATGATAGAGTATTTTAAAAATAACCAGATGGAACTATATATGCAAATTATGAGGATGTAAAAACAAATTTATTACCTTAAGATTAAAAGATATTAATAGAGTGAATAGAAAAAAGAAATTCCAGTGAGTGGAAAAACAGGTGTTAAAAAAATTACAGAATACTCACATGATATGTGAAATTGACCTATTAATTAATACATTTAATTAAATAATAATCAATTGTCAGAATCATTAGGAGGAGTAGCAGGACTTGATTTGTTTGTTCCTTCTTGACCTCTTTTATACTTAAAGTTTGGTTTTTGTTCATCCTCTAAACCTTATTTTTCTGTTTTTGGTTTGGCTTAGTAATTAAATTATTCTTTGACCATTGCTTGTTGTTATTGCTTATATAATAGTTTTGTATTGATCTAAATTAAATATATACTTACATTATCAATGATTGCTAAACTCTCTTATAAACATTTAGGAGGAATAGGATTAGGTATTACAATTTCTTTTTTTTGTAAACATCTTCTGTTAGCAAATTTAGATTATCTTTTGTATGTAATTTTTGCTTTCATTTTATTTTAGACAATTTCATATCGATTTTTCAATTCTGTTTAAAAATCTGCAAGATTTGCAATAGGGCCTAAGAATTAAGAAAAAAATTACCAGTAGCCCAAGGATGTTTCTTCAATTAATCTAAAGTTATTCTTTTAAGAGGATTTTCTTCAAGCATTTTCTCAATTAAATCTTTAAAGGATGTTGATACATTGTTATTCAATTCACAAAATATTTACCAAAATTTATGTTTATCCTACTTAAATAATGAATAGTATGGATCAGTATTTTTTGTAGATTTAAATGGTGCAGATTTCATAGCCATAGTAAATAATATAACTCCTGAAGCAAAAATATCAGCTGATTCTGGTGTATAAAATTTAGATTTTCCTAATCTAATATTTTTTGTATACCTATATTTGTTAGTTCTGGTGGATTATATTCTGGTGATCCTAAATACTGTGATACTTCAAATTATGTTCTTGCTCCAGTTTCATCAATAGATTTTGCACTGAATCCAAAATCAGCAAGTTTTAAAACTCCATTTCGAAATAATATATTTTCAGATTTGATGTCTCTATGAACAACACCTCTTTCGTGAAGATGCTCAATACCTAGAATACATATATCGCATACCTTTGATGAGTTGCTAAAAAACTACTCTGGAAAATTTCTCAGAGAATTAATGAGTCTATTCAAGTAATTCAAATAATTCTCCTTAATCTGCCAATTCCATTACAAAGTATGATACTTAAAATACTCTGCCATCAACTTTTCTATATTCTCCGTTAATTTTACACTAATCTCATATTATTCATTACTTAAACAATGTTGATAATATTCTCATGATCAAATTCAGCTTAACATGAAACCTCATTGATAAATGATTAGAGTTTATTTTGATTGGTTGTTGGATCAATTTTCATTATCTTTAGTGCATACTTTTATTTATCCTCTATGTCTATTGCTAATTTAACTCTATTGTAGTAGGTAAAGAAAATACTTTGCATATCGTCCTACTCCAATTGTATCGATGATTAGAAACTTTCCATCAAGGATAGATGCATATTCTAAATAATCACTTTAAATATCTAAAGACATCATTTAATGAAATATATTTTATTCTGATAAAACTAAGATGGTGACATATTTAAATAACTATTGTTAGATAGTCACATAAATTTATCTGATATTCAATCGCGTAATTTTAAGAACTATAGATATATGCGCTCTTTGCTACTTTTATTAAATCTGATATAATTTAAATATTCATTAAGATTCATTTTAATATTTTGATATCTAATAATAATGCTGATTTACGAAGATTCCCACATTCATTCTCAAGCCTAACCAACACCTGAAATGACTAACTCCAGTATTATTTAATGATTTAAACTCAGACATTAACCAAAAATACCAAAAAGCCATATCAGACATAAATAAGCTTGAGTTATATTGTGAGTAGTGGTTGAAATCTCAAACTTTGCAACACTACTATTAATTAACTTAAGAAGCCCTACCTGACTCAAATAAACTTTAAGAGACTCCATTAAAGGGGCAAAATGAGGTAAGTCTCTTTCTTTTAAGCATTAGTTAGAATTACTTAAATCGACGACTAACCTCTTCATCTCTAATCTGAGGCAAGTTTTCCTATCTCAAGGCTTTATGAAATTATTGACAGACGCTCAGTTAACATTATTTTTCGAAGACTAATATCGATTGATAGAAAATAAGGTTAAACTGTTAGAAGATATCCAGAAACTGAAATTATTTAAAGGCTATCCTGGTATGTATTCTAAAATAAACCTTAGAAACCCAAAAAAGAACTTATTCTTTATCAGCCAATATTATCCTAAAAAAATGGCTTCTCAAAAATTACAATAACCCTTATCCAAATGAAAAGGGCCTTAAAAAGCTTATGAAAAAAACTAATCTAACCAAGTAACAAGTATTTTTTTCTTATAAAGAAAGATTTTAAATTGGTTTATCAATTCTCGGAATAGTTTCAAAAAGTCATAATAGAAGGAATCAAAGTTTTAGAAATTGGTTTCTTCTACATTTTAAACACTAATTGGATATAAAAAAATAACAAAAAGTTAAAGTCTAACTGATAGTACTTTTATAAAAAACCAGAATCAAAATTACTCAGTTTTTTGATTATATTTAATGAAGAATTTATATTTTCTAATACCATTTTAATAATTATTTTGATAAATTAGATTAAAATTTATAAAAGAATACTGTAATATCGAGCTAATCTCAGCATTGTGGCATAGAATTCCAAGAAAGGAGGAAATTTATTAAATAATTTAAATTAATAACTAATACATCATATAGTAGGTTGTTATAATACTAACTAAAGAAATGAGAATGATTATGTGATTAAATATATGTATGTTAATTCAATCATAAAAGTATTTTAATATAAATCGAAAATATCTTATTTTAATATATATTTCTTTTTATAGAAGTGACAGTTGGGATGCCTATGAGCACAACGAGTTCCGATTAGAATTTTGAAATAAACGAGATAGTTTGGGCTAAAGTCTAAGGCTGTAAGTTATTTGTTAAGCTTTAGATCCATGGTGGCCAGCATAAGTAATTTGATAATCATTCTTTAGATTGCTTCTATTAGGCAAATGAATGGAAAAAATGGTTAGTATTGCGAGTTTAGAGTTAATTTTATTGGCGACACGTCACAGTAATAATTTAAGTTAATCTTATAGCGCCGATTTGCGATTAGATAAGGTGAAAAAATGGGATTAGAAGCCATAATAATTAGAATCAAAAAAGCTTAGGGCATCCATAGATCTAGCATTAAATATTATTGCAGGCAAAGGGAAACTTTCAATTGTAAATCTAGAAAATCTAAATGATCATGCACTGAAAAATTTAATAATCTAATTAGATTGTTAAATGTTAACCTTAGGCTCTGCAGAAGATGTATATTTTTATTAATTGTAGATATCAGAAACATTAAACAATATTAGCAATACTGAATTGTTAGCCATTGTTAAGGTGTATTTGGGCCAGTAGCTATTTTAACTGCATTAAATTGTTAAATAAGGAAAGTTAAATGAAATCATTAAGCAAACTTAATTATTTGTTGATAAAATGATTGCTATTGTTGGTTTTAAAGAATAAAATGAAATTCTATCAACTGAAAAAAGATTAGAGAAACCAACTCCTAATAGTGAAGATACTAATTAAATAACTGACTCTCCAATAAAAAAAAAGAAAATTGAGGACATCTCTTAGGATCCACTTTTTAATTAACATTGATTTTATATTTTATATCATTTAGTCATCATTTGACGATGTGAGAATTAGTTTCACGATTTTTTTTCAATTTAATAGCATTTTTTAATGCTTGAACTCTAAATTTTTACATTTTATCTTCTTAATTCTTTTCTTAAATAACTTTTTCTTATTTTAAAAAATTATTTATATGTTTAACAGTCTATTTTGTTTATTTATTTTCTTCTTCAGTGTCTGATACTATCTAATTTAATCTTACTGAGGGTGAAGTTGATTAAGGAATAACGAACATTCTATGATTTAATTAGGAAGTTGATGCTCTCCCACTAAAGAAACTATATTCTTATGATTTGGGTCTATATCCTTAACTTTAATTTCGAGATGCCACTCTACTATGTTTAGTGGTACTATGTTTAGTTGAATAATCTTGAGTACACTCATCATTTTAACTTTTAAAATAACTAATTAATGTTTTTGGTTATTCATTTTATGGAGATGTATTATGGTCTGTAAAAAAGGCAGATGATATGATTTATTTCATTTCAGTTAAAGATTATTTTTTTGGTTTAATTTTGGCATTAAAGTATTTCTCAAATAATAATAATTAGTCATCGTAACTCATTTTAATTTTATTCATTTCCATTAATTCCGAAAGTTCTTTTAATCTAGATTAATCATAAATTTAATTTCTCACTTTTTATGACCATAATTCATTTGCAAGTATCACGCCACTATGATTTTTAAACTAATGAGCATATGAATCTTAAACTTTGTTATTGGAAATTTGACTGAGAATATCCTTATAGTCTGCTTTTGATGAAATTTACCTATTTACTCCGGATGATGCTTTTTTTAATTAAAGGTAATATTGTTCGAGTTAAGAATTTTTTGTGAAAATTTCATAGGTTTTTTTTCTTTATTGTAATTTAGGATCATTGATTATTTATGGTATTTGAAACAAATACTTGAACTTGAATTTACTATTACCAACTGCTTAATTAAGTTTTTCTTCAAGTTCTTTTCTGTTGTCCTTTGTTACTGTATTGAGCCAAGTTGCTTAAAATGACTTTCTATTTGTTCCAGCTAATTTATTGATGAATTGTAGTTTCTTCTAATTCTATACTTCAATTTCTTCATCATCATCTTCTTTTGAGTGATCTAAGCTTTTAGAATTCATATGCATGTTAAATAATTTACAATTAAACAATATTTTATAATAACAATTCATTTTTTGTTTTTTTTTGGCTTATTTACTAATTATTTATTTTTCTTGAGATCAACTATTCTTTGTTTTGTTTTAAGTTTTTCTATTTTTTTATTTTAAATTCCTCTAGTATGTTGTTCTTCCTATTTCTCATTAATCTCTATTTTTTCCTCCTGTTTAATTTGTTATTCTTCCACTTTTACTTTCCTCAATTTGTGGTTCATAAACATTTATTCCAAATAAGGAAGTTTTATGGTATTTTTTCGCATACCCTAGAATCGAGCCTTGGCTTCTTTTCCGTTTCTAATGTTCCAAACAGGTACTTCCTTTTTTTCAATTATAATTTCTTTCTCTTCAATTTCATTAAAGTTAACAGCTGTTAGTCTTTATGATAAATTAATTGATAAAGGTGTTTTTACATCATCAAGGTGATAAACTCTTAAATATATAAATTAAATACCTTAAAAATCTATCCAAACCAACTGTGTAAATATAGTCTTTGTGAATAATTAAATCTCTGATGGCACCGTAAGTTCCTTTTATAGATCGTTCAAATGATAAGGCTTTGTTAAAAATCAAAATTTCACCCCTCTCATTTACCACTGTATATTTTTCATCATGGCTTCTAATTTGAACAGCCTTTGTTTAAGATGGAGCAATTTTGCTTTCGTACAGTGGTTAAGATCTAGGCTTGAGTATGCTATATGTTCTGAAAGTTTTATGCACTGTAATAACAACAATGGTATTTTCATCCATAAAGAGTCCATCATAGTCATACATCTTAACTTAAAGATCAAGTTCATCATTTTTTACGTTTCTAGCTTACCAGTGAAGAGATTTAGTTTTTAAATTAAAAACAGATGGAGGACCACCAAAATATGTAATCAAAAGTAAGGTTTCATCAAAAAGGGCTGCTGAAGTAACATATTTATCATTGATTAGAGCAGGAAAGTCATCTTAATTTATTTACTATTGTTTTGAGAATTGATTTTCATTCTCATCATAATTAATTTCTATAATTTTTCTATTTCTATGAACAATATATATTTAGTGATCCTTTGTGATAAAACACTTTATTGGAGATGCTTCAATTTTTGTTTATGCTATTTCATTTAACTCATTGTCCAAGAGTAATAAACTAGTTTCTCGCAATATCAAAAAAAAGTCAATATTTGAGAGATTCATTTTATGGATTTGGATAATTTTATTCTCTTTTGCTTGTTCACCATACTTTTTAATGACTTCCTTTTTTTCTAAATCGATCAACTTCACAAGTCCTGTCTCATCACCAGTAATTATTTACATTAAATTAATTAAATTCGATCAATAAATTACATCAATGAACCACTGCAAAAAGAGCCTGTTTTCCTTGAGAATTAAATAGATTCTACATTATAAATTAAATTTACATTATTGACTTTTCTATCAGCTGAATGATTGAAACTTTAATCTGATATTTTTTATATTAACTCAATTGTATTGTTGTTAAAATCTTAGATAGTGAATTTAGTCAATTACAGGAGATTTATTTTCCTTGGACTATTTTGATTGGATTTAATTTTGAGTATATGTTTAGGAACTGGTTTTGTTTGAATTTTCTCTTGATTAGTAAATTCAGTAGGGTTTCTTTTAAAAAATGTTTTAACGTTTAGATTCTAATCTTTATTTCTCTCACTCTGACTGCCTTAAAATAAATTATTTTCAAATTTATGAGGTCTAGGTGTAGAAATCTCATGGTTAATGGGAACATTACTAAAAACTGTGTTTATAGAAATAGGTTGAAGTACTCTTTATTACATTTTAGAGCCCAAAAGAAGATTCTCTTGCAATGAGTTAGTTTTACAATGTTGTGATGTATGAGTGTTAGATGTTTTGCTGATTTAATTAACTTTGCTACCCATACTTAATATGAATTTCTTAAGTTCAATATCCTTAATGGATTTGTCATCTATGAGAGATTGAAGTTCATGAAGTTAAGAAAGTAGTTCTTTATCTTGAATGTAATCGGAGATAACTTAAATTAAGTATTTGAATGCACCTTTCAGTTCCATAATATAATTATTTATAAAAATGACCCAATTATTAAAGAGGAACATTGAGAATCTCTATCCATCATTTACGGTAGGTGAAATTCTTAGATAAAATGTTTATAAGAAAACAATTATAATAAAAAGGAACAACAGATCATATATTTTACGATTATTTAACTTGGAGTTTATAAATAAAGAGAAAGTAACTTCGATAATAAAAATATTGAATAAACTATCATAGAAGAACAACCCTCATATTGTGAAATTTTATGAAGCATCCCATGATGCTGATTTTACATACTTAGGGTACGATATTTTAATATAAAGAGTGATTAGCGAATATATTGAGAAACAGTATATGTGTCCATTATAAGAAAGTGAGATACTATAAATATTAATTTAAGTAACATACCATTAATCTTAGATTACATCAGCTTTGGGTTTATTTCATCCTAAAAGGGCACATGGAAAAATTTTACTATCTAATTTGTTTTGTTAAGATGGAAATGCAGTTTTAGGGGAGATGAATGTATTATATTATCTCCATCCAGATGAGTATTTGGATATCTATTTGTTGTCTCCTGAGTTTGCTAAACAAAAAGTTTATAATTGTTAATCTGATGTATGGATGCTTGGTTTTCTTGTTTATCAATTTATGTTCAAGGAAGCTCCATTTAAAGCCAATAACATCAATGTATTGCATAAGCAAATTTTAAAAGGAATCAAATTTACCTATAATCCTTAGTACAGTTTAAATATGAACAATTTACTGAGATTGATGCTATGTTATGATCCAGATTTAAGACCTAATATTGATTCTATAAGAGGATTTGCAGAACAAGCTCTAATGAGTCTTGAAAAGATTGATATTATGAAATTACTCCCAAAATACAAATTAGACTAAATTGTTTTACATAAAAAGAGAATAGAAAAAAAACAAAAACCTGTTGATAATCATATATATTTAAATGAAGATGTGCAAAATTATGCTTAGTTCAGACCTTCAAAAGTTTTAAGATCCTTCAAGAAAATTATAGTTCCAGTTAATACATCTCCAAAATAAACAATTATCAAATTGAATGAAACAAATGAAGGTTCTCCAATTAATAAATCGCAACCATAATAACAAGTTTATTTATTTGATCATTTGGATAGCAAAAAGAATACCAATGGTAAGCCTTCACAAAGTGGATCAAAAACAATGTAATAGTCAAATATATCTCAATCTCAAAACCTACCCTCATAAACTTAAAAGAATACACTCTATCCTGTATAACTTCCAAAAGTTCTTTAATTTTAATTTAGTAAAATTCGTTTCAGGCATGAATATACACCAAAATAAGATAATGATGATTCAATGTATAATATAATATTAATATAGGCATGAATAACCGATTTCTAAATATGCAATATTGCCTTAAAAATTAGTGGCAGCTACCTCTAAAAAATCCCCTCCAAAGATGTTATTTCATTAGTATCAAGATTCAATTCTTAGATCATTCAGCTAAAGATAATGATTTTAATTTTTATATAGTTAATATCCTATACTAAAAATATCATTGTAATATTATTCCTTTTAGACAATTAAAATTATTAATACCAAATAATTCAAAAAAAAGATTTGATAAAATTAATTCATTAACTATTCTTAGTTGAGTTATGTATTAAGTCCTTTATTAAAGCATATTAATATAAATATTAAATTATATATATTTAATCCAAAGATGATAAAGGCAGATTCTGATTCAAGTAGAAGAGTAGCATACTTTTATAACAGACTAATAGGAAAGTTTCACTATGGAAAAGAGCATCCCATGAAGCCAAAGCGAATAGCAATGGCACATAGTTTGATTGTTAATTTTGGGTAGTTTAAATAATAAACAAGACAGACTATACAGATCTTTAGATGTGTATTTGATTAGAGAAGCTTAATTAGAAGAGTTGAAGAAGTTTCATGATCCAGATTATGTCATATATTTAAGTTAATTTATGAGTGACAATAAGGTAAATTTTGTTAAGGAATATTGTTCAACAAATAACGACTAAATAATTCCAGAGAATTTGTTAGAGGAGTATTAACTGATCACTAAATGGAGTTCAAATAAAAACAATAAACTTGTAAATCCTGAATTTAAAGTTGGAGACTCTGCTGATAACCCTACCTTTTCTGGTTTATTTTCATATTGTTAATTCAGTGCTGGAGCTAGTATTGATTGTGCTCATACTATATTATCAGGATAAGCTGATATTGCAATTAATTGGTCGGGAGGATTGCATCATGCTAAAAAGAAAGAAGCAGCAGGATTCTGTTATATTAATGATATAGTACTATGTATTTTGGAGCTACTTCGTATATATGTAAGGGTTTTATATGTGGATATTGATTGTCATCATGGTGATGGTGTAGAAGAAGCATTTTATTTAACAAACAGGGTTATGACTTTATCATTTCATTAATATGGTGATGATTTCTTTCCAGGAACAGGATCTTTAGAATCTGTTGGTTTAGGGGTAGGAAGATACTATGCTGTAAATGTACCTTTGAAACCAGGAATGGCAGATCAACCATATTTAGAACTATTTAAAAAAATTACAAGTAGAGTTATGGAAACATTTAGACCTGATTGTGTTGTAATGTAATGTGGGGCAGATTCATTATCATAAGATAGATTAGGAGCACTTAATCTTTCAATCAAGTAGTTTATATTCCCATAATTAGAGGCCATGGTTAATGTATAACATATATGAAATAATTTGGTGTTCCTTTAGTACTTTTAGGTGGTGGTGGATATACAATACAAAATGTATCTAGATGTTGGGCTTATGAAACAGGTTTATGTTTAGGTTAAGATATTAGTGAATAAGAAGTAATATTATATATAATTTTAGCCTGTTCCAACAAGTGATAATTATTATAAATTATATGGAGGAGATTATCTTTTACATTTTCCTATTACGACAGATATAGAAAATAAAAATAAACCTGAAGATTTAAATAAAATTGTAGCATAAGTTTATGATCATTTAAAACATCTTGAAAATGCACCTGGAATTCATTTTCATGATGTTCCTTATTCTTTTTATCCAAATATGGAATAAGAGGATGAGGATTAAAGTATAAGAAATTATATTTTAGATAAGGATGAGAAAAAAGAAATAGCATTGAGTGAATTAGAGTAAGAATTAGGGGAATCAGAAGAAGCCAATGGAATATCAATAAATTCTGGTTCAAGAAAACTTCATTCTAAAGAACTATGACATATAATTGTTTTATAAAAATCATCAAATAACACTGTTAATATCATTTGCAAGCCAATAAAATTTAAATCATTTTTTACTGAATTTCGTAGGTTTCGAGGTTTATCCAACAGACTACGATTATTTTTACAAAAGTGGGGATTATTGTGGAACTTTTTTTTGATTATTTAATTGTCTCGAACTTTAAGGATGCTATTGAGAAAATTGAACGTTTGATTTTTTCTATGTGGCAGATTAGGGTTATTTTGGTTGTAAATCTTCATCTATTTACTATAATTGAACTTAAATTTTAGGTCTTTCAATAATTATATTTTTTACTTTGCATTATTACCATTCGAGGTAGTACCCAATGTGTTTTCATTGGTCACAAAAGGATGATTCAATAATTCTATGGAAGTTATTCTCTTTTTATGATCTGGTTCAAGTGTTCTATATAAACAATCTAAACAGTTAGGCGATAATTTATTGTTAAAATCATTAGGAATATTAACTCTACCTTCTGATATTTAAGCTATGATCTCCTTATTTGTATTGCCAGTGAATGGCAATGTACCAAATAACATTCCATAGAGTATGATTCCCATAGCCCAAACATCAACTAATGGTGAAACAGCTTTGTCCATTCCTTAATTTTTAATTTAAGGTATACCTTTTAACAATTCAGGAGCCATGTACCTCAAACTTCCTGCATCTGCATTTTCTGGATTATCATTAGATGCGAATCCTGAAATACCGAAATCTATTGCTTTAATTATTCCAGAATCTTTGTTTGTTAACAATAAATTTTCTAATTTTAGATCTCTATGAATTATCTTTTTTTGATGGCAATAAGCTATTGCACTGACTAGTTATTTGAAGTAATGTCTGGCCTCACTTTCTTCAAATTTTCCTTTTTATTATAAATACTGAAGCAATTCACCTCCTTCCAAGTATTCCATTATATAGACAGTCTGCAAGTTCTACAGGAAAAACGCATTATATATTTTCACAATGTTATCGTGTTTAAGTGATTTCAAGGCTCGAGCCTCTCTAAAGATCATGTCAACATCCTAGTTCAATGAAGGTGATTACTTATGCATTTGTCATTGTTTGCTTAACCATTTTAATTGCCACCTTCTCTCCAGTTTATTTATGCCTTCCTAAAACTACTTTCCCAAATCCTCCTTCTCCAATGTCTTAAAGTTATTCATATTCTGCAAGTTAAAAACTTTCATCGAATTCTTCGCCTTTAAAATTATTTTGAAAAAGAAGTACCTTTCGATGCAAAAAGGACAGTTCCGCTTTTAATATAATCAAGATCATCTTCTGTTATTTCAACACCTTCTTAATTGAACAATCTTAATCGATTAAAATAAGTATCCCATTTTTGTTGCAATGATTTACGAATCTCATTGAATTTTGAATTGTCTCTAATCATAAGTGTACAACATAGATTAGAATCACCATTCCTATAAATTTTTATCTATGGAGAGAGATATGAAGTACTTCTTTATTGTTTGTTGCAGGTTAATAATCATCATAATAATCCATATTTATATTTTAATCTCAACATTTTGTTATATTATCAAGTTATTATACATACAATAAGATTGATATAACTCTTTCTTATATAATTTTATTAACATAATAAATGAAAGTGGATTTTTTAACTCGATTCAAAGGCAGAACTTCGACCATGAATAAGCGTGAAGGTGTAACTGGTATCATCAAGGCTAATGCTACACCAGTAGAAAAAATGCCAGCCTCCTATACTTTTAGTTCATACTTGGCGAATTAAGCATCATATAATTTCTCGGATGGTGAGAAACACTCCCATTATTCTCACGATATTACACCGACTAGTAAGGATCCTTAGGTTGTTACTAATATAAGTTCATTTAATAAGAACAGAAAACTATCACATGCTTCTCCACTAAAACCAAGTACTAATCAATCAAATATGTACCGCTCACAATTTGTTCCTGATAAAGAGATATACAACTTTCCTCTTTCTAAAACTGGATCAGTGAATTTGAATGATTATGAATTGATAGCAATACCTAAGGGAGTACTATGTATTAAATATATTTTACTAAGAATTTGGAATTAAAGTTGAACGAACTGAGGCAGATTAACCGAGTAGGGCACCTCAAAATATATCCAGATAATTTTACTCTAAATCTTAATCGTTAGATCTACAATAGGAGAAACCGCTGATCAAATCTGAAATTTTAAATTAAGGATCATATGCTAAATAAAAGGAGAAGAGAAGTCTTCTAATAGCTGGAATGAATTCAATTAAATGATTTGATTATAAACAATGTTCTTGTGATAATAAATTTATATAACACAAGAAAAAAAAATATATTTTTCTTCTTAATAAAATTTCGCAAAACCTCATGTTAAATATTTAATATGTGTATACGATTGGCTCTTTCATTTCAATCACTCAGACATGTAATTCTTAATCGATTCTAGTCTTGCCTTCTTAAGTGAGTTATAAGTTGATAACCAATTTCACTCTCTTTCTACCCTCAATCTCAGCTGTGAAAGAATTAATTTTAGTAATTGTGACCAAACCTTTGAATTAGATTTATTTCATACCTTGTCTCTATAAGTTTTCAGCAACCCTAACACTAATCTTTGTTGCCTCCCCCAATGCATGCAATTCAACATTTTAGAATTTCTTTAAAAATATTTTCGTAATGAAAATGAATTCCTTTGCACTTTTCTTTGATGAAACATGCAATTGATTATCTGTTGGATCAAGCTTTTACTTTTGGGGTCTTTACTATTATTGGGTGCTCATTATTTATTTAAAAAATAAAATATCTAATTTTAATGCCAGATAAATTATTATTGTTACAAATTATGGATCACATGTAAGAGATAAATATATTTATCAAAACGTGTCTTTTTTTAATCATAATATAAAAAATTATAAAAAATATGGAGCAACCGAGCTTCGATCTCAGCGCCTCATGCATGCTAAGCATACGCTCTACCAAATGAGCTATTACCCCACGTTCGATTAATTAATTTTCATTATCATTATAATTAGCGGTTTTTATTGTAAATTTAAATTCTCACTCTAAGATATAATTATCTAGTGATGTAAAATTTAAATTTAAATTTGAAAGGAAATGTATTGCTTTTTTATTATTTAAAATAAAATTTTCCCTCGCAAAAAACATGGCTAGAACAAAAGAAGGCAAAGAGATGGCAAAGAAGAGCATCGCAAAATTATCAGGAAAGAAGATGAAAAAATAAACTATAGAAAGAAAGCCCCACAGATTCAGACCTGGAACAGTTGCTTTGAGGGAGATTAAAAAATTCTAAAATACCACACAGCTATTAATTAGGAAGCTACCATTCCAAAGACTTATTAGGGAAATAGCAGGATAAGATGAAAAATAACTTAGATTTTAGAGCAGCGCCATATATGCACTCCAAGAGGCCACTGAAGCTTTTATCATAAATCTTTTAGAGGATAGCGTTTTATGTAGCCACCATGCCAAGAGAATGACAGTGATGAATAGAGATATCAATTTGGCTAGAAGAATTAGAGGTGATAATTTTTGATAATTATCTAAAATAATTATGTTATTATTATTGTATATCATCCTGATGTTTGTGATAAGATCAATGACACGATCAAACCATACAAGGCAAGAGCTTCTGCAAAAATAAGAATCAAAATTAGCCCCACAAAAAGTCTATCTTATTATGCATTTCCTCTGACTCCTACATCGCCGACAATTCCTATCGCGACACCTGCTGCAATACAACTGAAACCACAGCATAATCCTGATGCCATGTGTGCAAAACCTTCTTTGTAAGTGTAAGTAAGTGGTGCCTTTACTTAATTGATATTCATAATCCATACCTTTTTAGGAGAGCAATACAGCCACAATCATACCATAAATACCCAAAATACCAGCCATGACAACAGGAATAAGTGACTTCATAATGATGTCTGGTTTCCAAATACCTATAGCTGCAATACCAGCACCTGCTTTGAATGTTCCATATCCTGCTCCAATATCTACAAATTTGTACATCAATTACTTGCTAAGACTAATGCCATGGATACACCCATAAATCCAAAGAAGGAGGCTGCTGATATGTCTGTATTACCAGGCTCAGTCATTGTGTCAAGGACGAAGAGCATTAAAATTAATTTAATTATTGATTCGATAAATATGAGGTATTGGTTATTAAATCATGTAAAAAACATAAAGTTGAGTTCATGGCTGAATTTACTTATCAAATAGCCTTATGAAGAAGATTTGCGATATTGATTTTAAATATCTGTATTAGGGTACACTTCTTTATATTCTTCACATCCTAAACAACATAGCTTTCGTATGTATAATTTTTATTTTGCATATTTCTTCAATATAACTGTTAAATCATTATCTATGTAAGTTGTTTCAATTTTTTCATTAATACTTTTGTTTATTTTTCTAAAATATTTTTGCATATTGTAATAGGACAATTTAATGAAAGATGATGTTACTTATCCAATCATGTAATTGTGAAAAAAAATATCACTTGCTTTGCATAGAAATTTCCTTCTTTTTTTTGGAATCATAGGGGAAAAATGCAAGAAACCATGTGTTTGATTTATCGAGAGTATGCATTCTATCCCTAAATAGAGTATTCTTTCACTCCTTACATCAGGGATTGTAGTTAAATGTTAGCCATTAATTAAACAGTATATTTGGATATCCTTACTTCTTAGTACAAATAATCGATTTTTATCATCTGCAATCATCATTTTCTCAGTAACTTTTGGTTCAATGGGATGATCAATAAAACTCTTTCTTTTTTCTTCTAAATCAAATACTAAATATTAGTGAATTGTAGGTGATGTTGATGTTGCAATATAGTAGCGATTGTCCTGCGAAAAAATTGGTTTCATATTTTAAATCTATAAACAATATATGTCTATGTCGTTGGCCTATTTGCTCGCTATTCTGATATCGATGATTTGCAAATAAAAACCTTCTTCTTAATTTTACTTTTTCATTAATAGAGCACACAAGCATCCATTTGGTGAAAATTGGGCAGCATCTATGGACATCTTAGTGGCTTTATCAATTCGATATACTGATTTCCTTTCAATAAGTTAATCCCACATTTATTCTGGAGCTTTCAACTTTTTATTCTTGATGAAAAGCATTTCGATGGAATTAAAAATTAATTAAAAATTATGTCAATTTTATGTGTGGAAAAAATATATAATTAATTAATCACTTAAGGATATAAAATTCAGCACTTTCTTGATAGCAATAGGAAATCATCTTTTTGCAAAATTTAAACTCTCTATATAAAGGGATAATAGAACTCAATGTTTCTAATGATATTATCATTTTTAAGCATTAAAATTTTCTGAAATAAAACAAAGAATTAATGCTTTCCCCTAAGATTATTATTATATCATTTTCAAGATAGATTTCGATTAATTTTTCTAAACCTTAAAATAATATTTTGCGTATTAATTTTCCTTTATAAATTAAATATATGCAATTTCTTCCCTTTGCAACAACAAACATATTTCTAAATGTTCCTATTAAATCAAAAATGTTCCCTCTGTAATAATGCTGCTTTTGTTTATTCAAGATTGAGCGTTGCATCAAATAATGTTTTTATAAGTTGTGTAATAGTACTGAATCAGTGTTAATTTATTTAATCCTATGAACCTGAGAAATATAAATTTTTTAATTTAATGTTGCTGTTTATAAAGAGTAAATGTCTATTTAGTAATCAGTGAAAATAAAGAGAGACTCATTACCGACTTCAATCTTTTTCAGATCGATGACAGGAGGTAATGATATTTTCTTTTTATCTCCAGTTGCTATATATCCAAAATAGTAAGCTAAAATTCTTATTAATATAAATGCACAGTGGTTAAGTATTTGTCATCAGTTGAAAATATTGGGCTTTTCGTTAATCCAATAGGAAAATTGATATCAATTTTCCCAAGTTATTTAAAATCATGCATACTTAGAACAAGAAAACAATATCCATTCATTCTTTTTTCTAGGAATATTGCTGCAATGTTTCCATCATGAGAAAAAGTAATTGTTTTCAGTCCACTTATTATGAGTGGATTTATTAAACAGATTATCTTTGTCTGAATTTTTTAATCGAATAAATTCCAACTTCCTTCCTATTTTGTAAATGATAGCATACAATAAATTATTATATAAAATAATCAAATCTTGATCACGAAGGTTTTTATTTACTGAGGACCAACCTCATCTGAGGCAATATATGTGTCGTCTTCAGATTTTGATGTAGGATTCCAAACTAACATTTTAAATATTTTTACCTAATCTTTGGGTTTATTATTCTGTTAAGGATCTTAATCCACTCAGAATAGTTTCTTCATAAGAAATTACACCTGGGAAATAGAATTAAACATTGCCCTCCTCTTGCATGTTGTGTATTCTTATTAAAAACTCATCTTTATTCTCCTTAGGTTCAATATATAATTTAGCAACAGCTTCTTCAAATGAAACAGGAGTTATTCTAATTTAATGCAAAATAGACAAATCATCCTTAATTTCTAATCCAGAAACGAAAGAAGTTGATGTAGACTTACCAAATATTTTAATTGGTTAAAAATCATGAGATAATTACACTTTCCTTGCAGCGTTAGGTTTTTCTTTAGAATCATAAAATATTATTTTATGAACCATAATTTACTTTAAACCAATCTTTCGATCACATGGTTTACCTTATTATGGTTAAATGGGACAATTTTCATTATCCTCAGTTTCATTTAATCCTTCTCCCACTCCTCTCCTGTCATCTACAAGTGTTCTTCTGTGAATCATGATTTCAATTTCTCCTTATTAAAAACTTGATCCTCCTTAAGATCTATCATTTATAACGGCCATTGTTTGATAATTATTTTCATTTTAAATTGATATTATACCATTGACTGGATAATAGTTTTCAGCAACATATTCATTTGATTATAATGACCATGTTTCACGATGACCAATTTTCCTTTTTTAGAGATCCAATCCATTAGAATCTGTATAGAATACTTTATTATTTTGAATATCCTCATTCTTAAATACTATCACTATTTCCTTGCCTTTGGGATTTTGAACTTAAATTGATTCAACAAAAGTTTCCACTTCATATTAACTTTCAAGGATTTTGTATTTTCTAACCCAGGTATCCACTAAATCTCGCTTGATATTCATTTCTGTCACAACAGAACCATTAAATACTCTTACAGTATCAATGTCTCCATAATTTTGGCCAGCACCATTGGGTCTGAATATGTATGCACCACTAGGCTATAAATTATCCACAGAAGATGCATATTGTTTATAAAATAGTTAAAAAGAAGGTCCATCATCTAGTGATATTTTTGTATTAACTGTAATATTTGTGTATGTTTGTTATTTAATGATTTTAGCTGAGGCATCTTGTTCGGTTGATTGGAAAATTTTATAATAAAGAAGACCATTCTTAATTTCAGAATTAAAGAATAGGTTACAGTCATTATCATCTCTCATATTACTGCAAATTACATCACCTTCAACTGCTTTATTCATTGAATCTATAACATTTAAATATAATTTAGGAACTTTTAATTTAATTACCTGTTAGCCCTAATTAATTTTAGTATCAACAAGAGTAAGCAAAATTGTTTAATTATTTTATAGATTTTCGTAAACCTCTTTACATTATTGAGCTGTAGCATTGTAATTATATTAAAATAATTGATCTGGAACTTCTTGTATTTCTTTTTTTATTAAAATACTAACAAGTTTATTAAAATCCTAATTTGCCTGCATTAAATCTCGATGTAAAGACTTTACATAATCCTTCGTGACAGTATCCTTTGATGTACCAGTTACAGCATCATGATGTTGAGACACACCCATAGTGTATCCAAGTTTTTTAAGAGATTTATATAATACATCCTTAAGATCATTGATTTCAGAGTTTCCTTTAGCTAATGAATATGAGACAAAAGATTTTAACTATTGATAATGTCTACCAGTGTAGCGTACGAATCCCTTAAATGCAGGCTTACTCGTAAAATAGCCAGTCCAATAGCATTTTTCTTTATCTGCATATGGAAAGAAATCATCATTTTTAGATGGGTAAAATACCTCTTCTGTATACTCATTCAATGCTAAAATATGTTCAATTGGTGTTCCAAATTTTATGGTTATGTTATATTCATCTGGATGATTGTTTATGTAATGCATAATCATCTCAATATTTTAATAGTAGGATTTAGCTTGAGACCATTCATTATCATCACCCAAAGTGTGTGCAATTACATTCCCTTTATATTTCTCAGCTTATCTAACAAAATAGTTATTTAATTAGTTAGCTTTTTCTTTTTGATTATATTCTGTTATTCTTCCCCCTGAGTTACGAAGCACATCGAAATCGAATCCTTAAGGGCTGGAGTAATGCTCGTAATTTACATGAGTGAATATAGGATAGTGCTGTTTATTTGCAGTCCATGGTTATAAAATCATTTCCATTTCTTTATTCTTTAATCTGTTTCCCTTGTCTTAGTAATCGATTCTTGCATAATATTGTGCATCCATGCCAAAAAGATATGATAATACAGCTTAGGAATTGGAATGACCAAAAGGATCTAATTACCATCCAATACGTGGTAAGACTCCGAATGTTTCATAGAGGAAACGATGACCCCATGTGACTTGATCGATGATGTCCTCATAGTAAGGAGTAGCTTCATCATTCATAACAAGTCCGCCAGCGGCAAATTCAAGTCTGCCCTATTCCACTAATTTTTTGACTTATTCCTATTTTGATTGTGATTATTCATTCCACCACCTTTCAAAATATATTGTCTCTACCTGTACAAATCTTCGATCAGTATTCTCTAAAAGAGCATCAATATAAGATGTGATGATTTATTTCACTCCTGGCCCACGTTCGTAGATTCCATCAACAGTGTCTAACCATCCAACATCATCATGAGAATGGGGTAGTAAAAATACCTGAATCTTTTGTCTGCCCAACTTATTAGCCAATCCAAAAAATGATGCAGATGCAAGAGAGATTAATAGTGGAAGAAATGTGAATTGTATTATCATTATTTAATAACTTTTTCACTAATAATATAGGTTTGTATTTGTAATGGATACAAAATATCATCTAAATCTTCTGATACTGTACCAGATTTTGTATAATTCCATTCTAAAATAATAAATAATATTATTAATACTTAATGAATTATTTTTCCAATCTTCCCATTTTTAATTGCCAGTTAATGTTGTTCTTATAGCTTCATTTTAAAATGCAAGTTTATCGATTTTCATTGAATATTTTTCTTACATATTCTATACTCTTAATATATATTATCCATCATTCCAATTAAAATATGTAAACTTAAGTAAATTATCTCCAAAGAATAATAATGGATCTATATTAAATCCTTAAAATGGATTAAACCAATTTAAATTATTTGGAATATTTGGTTTATTAGTCTCAGTACTTAAAAAAACTAATGGTTTTAAATCCATATAGTATTGAAGTTTACGTATTCTATTTGGATTTTAATTCTAATTAAAAAAGGTTAGTTAATGCTAAACAATTTAACTCAATCCATCACCCTCAGGTTCTTTCTCATTTAGCGGCTCTCTAACTCCTCTGTCATCATCAAGCAATAGCCTTCTGTGTATCATAATTTCTATTTGCCCATCTTGTAAACTTGTACCACCTTAAGATCTATCATTTAAGAGTGCTACACAATCATCTTTGTCTTAAATGTATATGGCACCATTTATGGGATAATAATTTCCAGCAACTAATTCATGCATACTCCAATTATATTATGGTCTATGATTAAGTATACGTTATTAAAATTATAATCCATTACTATCAGTATAAAATGTTTAATTATTTGTAAAATTAGCAATATCTATAACCATTACTATATCTTTTCCTTATTCATCATTAACTGGAATATAATCTAGATATGTTTAAATATCATATGTATCATTTTAATGATAAAAATGTCTAATAAGTGTTTTAGTATAAGTTCTACTAACCTGAATACAGACATTATTCTACCATAACCAATTGCAGAATATATAATTTTACCATATGTAGTTTTATTATTATTAGCTGTCCTAAATATTAAGCACCTTCTGGTTAATCTTTTCCTTAATAACTATTATAATATGCATATTTTAATTTAAATTATTTAGTTGAATTTAAACTAATAAATGCATCATCTGTATATATAAATGGATTAATAGTCATTTTAATTTCTGATGCTGATTCACCATAAACTGGTGTAATAGTATAATATGTTATACATTATTTCTATGATAGTATATTTAAAATAAAGATCACAATCTTAAAAACCATTTGTACAATCAATATCTCCAATAATTATATTATTATTTTAATCTTTAATTAAATATTTAAGATTTGGAACTTTAAGTCTAATTATATCAATTTAATTTGTTTATTTAACTTTACCATCAATAACAGTAATAGTTATTGTTTTATTTAATTTTAATGCATTATAAGTATGAATACATGATTATGCTGTTTAATTATATTCACATTATTCAAATTCAGTAGTTTAATTGTATAATAAATTAGATAATAGATTATGCATTGTCTATTTTATATCACCTTCACCAACTGATAACATTCTCATATAATCATCATTTACATGTTACTATTCAGTACCAGATACGGCATCATGATGTTGACATATGGCCAATGCATCATCTAATGATTCGACACTTTTTGTTGCTGTTTCATAATCAATAAAATTATGGTATGTCATTAGAGCAAGGAATTTCTTATAAACTTAAGCCTATCTTCCTAATCTCTTAACGTATCCTTTGATGGCAACCCTACTTGTGAAGTAGCCAGTCCAAAATGAATGAATTTCATCAGAATAGGGAAAAAAGTCATCTTATTTAAGGGAGAATTAAAGATTCTGTTTGTTTACTGCCTAGACATATTCGCTGGGTGTTGAATACCTTAATTGCATGTTGTATTCAGGGTGTGCATTCACATATTTGATTAATTTATCTAAATTTTTATAGTTTACCTTGGCATCCGTCCACTAGAAATCGGAGCCAAATGTGTGTATAAGATGATTACTCTTGTAATGAAGCGCTTGAGATCTAAAGTAGTTAACAAGGCCTGTAGATTTAAAATCCACATTGTAACTGGGTGATTTTGGATCATCCACTATAGCATCATATGTACGGTAAATATCAAAATTATATCCTGGTGGACATTGATAATGGTAATATTGCACATGAGTAAATATAGGGTATTAAACCCCTTCAGTTGGCGGTACCATTATTGTTTCCATGTTTTTTTATTCTAAACGTTAACTCTTGTCTTCAAAATCAATACGCGAAAAGAACCAAGCATTGAAACCCATTTAGTAAGACAAAGAAGCTTGTGTGTTTGAATGGCCGAAAGGATCAATTTGCCATCCAATTGATGGAACTGCATTAAATGTATCTAGCAGGAATTTATGGCCAAGAGTCATTTGATCAATGATATCCTCATAATACGGAGCAGCCTCATCATTCATACACCATCCTCCGGAGATGAACTCTAATTGACCATTCTCAACCAATTGTTTTGTGATTTATCGAGTTTCTTCAGTCTGACGATCCCACCACCTATAATCTTTATTTTAAGGGGTACATTTTAAAGAACTTTGTCTCTACTTGAATAAATCTTCTGTTTGGATCTTTTTGCAACTCCACAAAGTATGAATCGATTACATATTCTACATTTGCCTGATAAATATCATTTTGTAGCCCATTGAAATATTGCTCAATTGTTTTCAGCCATCCTAAATCATCATGCGAATGTGGAATCATGTGAACAATTAAAAGTTCATTGGAAGGATTAATGTGATTATGATGCTGCTTAAGTTTCTCCTTATCCTTAAAATTAGGATTACCCAGAATAGGTACGGCAATCAAAGATATAATGAAAAAGTTTATCATTTATATAATTATATGACAAATTATTTGCTTGCAGCTAGGTAATTTATTTGAATTTTTCTCCTTTTGATTCATTAATAAATGATGCAGATGCAAGAGAAATTAATAGTGGAAGAAATGTGAATTGTATTATCATTATTTAATAACTTTTTCACTAATAATATAGGTTTGTATTTGTAATGGATACAAAATATCAACTAAATCTTCTGATACTCTACCAGATTTTGTATAATTCCATTCTAAAATAATAAATAATATTATTAATACTTAATGAATTATTTTTCCAATCTTCCCATTTTTAATTACCAGTTAATGTTGTTCTTATAGCTTCATTTTCAAATGCAAGTTTATCAATTTTCATTGAATATTTTTCTTACATATTCTATACTCTTAATATATATTATCCAGCATTCCAATTAAAATATGTAAATTTAAGTAAATTATCTCCAAAGAATAATAATGGATCTATATTAAATCCTTAAAATGGATTAAACCAATTTAAATTATTTGGAATATTTGGTTTATTAGTTTCAGTACTTAAAAAAACTAATGGTTTTAAATCCATATAGTATTGAAGTTTACGTATTCTATTTGGATCTTAATTCTAATTAAAAAAGGTTAATTAATGTGAAACAATTTGACTCAATCCATCTCCGTCAGGCTCTTATTCATTAAGTGCCTCTCCAACTCCTCTGTAATCATCAAGCAATAGCCTTCTGTGTATCATAATTTCTATTTGCCCATCTTGTAAACTTGTACCACCTTAAGATCTATCATTTAAGAGTGCCACACAATCATCTTTGTCTTAAATGTATATGGCACCATTAATGGGATAATAATTTCCAGCAACTAATTCATGCATACTCCAATTATATTAAGGTCTATGATTAAGTATACGTTATTAAAATTATAATCCATTACTATCAGTATAAAATGTTTAATTATTTGTAAAATTAGCAATATCTATAACCATTACTATATCTTTTCCTTATTCATCATTAACTGGAATATAATCTAGATATGTTTAAATATCATATGTATCACTTTAATGATAAATATGTCTAATAAGTGTTTAGTATAAGTCCTACTAATCCTGAATAC
>JMSD01000058.1:0-43268 GCA_000715435.1 Paramecium caudatum | reverse complement strand
TTTAACTTACCATACAATAACAGTAATAGTTATTTGTTTTAATTTAATTAAAGCATTATAAGTATGAATACATGATTATGCTGTTTGATTATATTCACATTATTCAAATTCAGTAGTTTAATTGTATAATAAATTAGATAACAGATTATGCATTGTCTATTTTATATCACCTTCACCAACTGATAACATTCTCATATAATCATCATTTACATGTTACTATTCAGTACCAGATACGGCATCATGATGTTGACATATGGCCAGTGCATCATCTAATGATTCAACACTTTTTGTTGCTGTTTCATAATCAATAAAATTATGGTATGTCATTAGAGCAAGGAATTTCTTATAAACTTAAGCCTATCTTCCTAATCTCTTAACATATCCTTTGATGGCCACCCTACTCGTGAAGTAACCAGTCCAAAAGGCATGAGGATTGTCGGAGTAGGGGAAAAAATCATCCTACTTAAGAGAGAATTAGTGATTCTGTTCATTAACTGCTTTTATGTATTCACTGGGTGTTGAATATTTAAGCTGCATGTTGTATTCAGGGTGTTCATTAACATATTTGATCAGTTTATCCAAATTTTTGTAAAAGATTTTTGCATCTGTCCACAAGAAATCAGAACCGAAAGTGTGTATGAGATGATTACTCTTATAGTGGAGAGCTTGGGATTTGAAATAGTTGACCAGAGCTGTGGATTTTGCAGCTACATTGTAACTAAGTGATGTAGGATCATCTACTATTGCATCATAAGAACGATATGTATCGAAATTATATCCTGGAGGAGCCTCATAATGGTAATATTGGACATGGGTGAAAATGGGATACTATACACCCTCAGCTGGTGGTTCCATTATCATTTCCATATTCTTTGATTCTAAACGCTAGTTCTTGTCTTCAAAGTCGATTCTTGCAAAAAACCAAGCATCGAAACCCATTTAGTAGGATAAAGCGGCTTAGGTATTTTAATGACCAAATGGATCAATCTGCCATCCTATTGTTGGAACTACATTAAATGTATCGAGTAGGAATTTGTGCCCAAGCGTCATTTAATCAATTATATCCTCATAATAGGGAGTAGCTTCATCATTCATGCACCATCCTCCAGAAATGAACTCTAATTGGCCATTGGCCACTAGCAACTTAGTAATTTAACGAGTTTCTTCTGTTTAACGATCCCACCACCTACATTTATTGAAATGCATACATTTTAAAAAACTTGGTTTCTACTTATATGAATTTTCTGCTTGGATCTTTTTGTAATTCTTCGAAGTAGGAGTCGATCACATATTCAACATTGGCTTTTTAGATGTCATTGCGTAACCCATTAAAGTATTGCTCCACAGTTTTCAACCATCCTACATCATCATGTGAATGAGGAATCATATGAACTATCAAAAGTTAATTTGAAGGATTGATGTGGTTGTGGTGCTACTTGAGCTATTCCATGTCCTTGAATCTTAGATTACATAGGATGGGGAGCACACTCAAAGATATGATGACCAATTAAATCATTTATATATAATACTCAAAAGGACATGACAACTTATTTGATTGTGACCGAGTTGATCTCCTTTAATAATTTATCAGCATGGGCAGCATTATTCAATTTCAGCATTATGAGTACTTATAATTACACATTCTCTAAGGCAGATGATATTAGTTAATCTTAATAAATAAACTAATTACCTGATTCTTCTTTTATTAACCCACTTAGGATTGTATTAATTTCTTTGACATTTTCATAAGTGATATCTTATACTTAATCTAATTGAGTTTCCTTCCTCATTACATCATTGACAGCTATCAAAACATTATAAACTTTAAAATTTTATTAATCACTTTTTAAGACTGTTGCTAACCACTTGATGATTTATAAATTGTTAATGACTTCCAAACTTAAAAATTCCTTTAAGTAAACCTTAAGGTAAAAGGTAGAGTGATTCCACATCTTAAAAATAGTATCCAATAGTAATTCACCTAATCTTTCTTACTTAACAATGCTGGGTTATAATAAAAATGATAGATATCTCTTACTGAGTACATTGAGATGTGTGATTGACTTATGAATTTACAAAAATAGACATTCCAAGAATGTTGTTGTTACTACTTCAGCATTTGGATTTGTAATTTATTGCAATTGATCTGTTATTTCTGTACCTGAAATCTTGGTTTATAAAAATCCATTTAATTTCTCACTGATGGAGTGTTACATTAATTCATTTGGTTCTGTGATATTTGGTAATGCATTATACCAATTAGTCACATTTTAAGGTAGTAAATCTTTAATTTTTTCAATACTCACCAAAAGGAATAGTTTTCTGAATACCAACAATACTAAATAATTACTGATACTGTCCTATTCATCAGGATTGTATTTATTAAATAAACGATCCCAAACCAATTTGAAATTTGAATTACAATAATAATGTGACAAACAGTCACTCAATTATTCTACAATTAAAAGATTGTTAAGTGGCACTGCATCTGCAAATTAATCTACACAATCATTCCAATCTTTAACACTATCTGAATTCCTTTAACTTAAATGACTTAATAAACCACTATAAAATGTGGTTGGTAAAGTATCCTTACGAGGAGTGACTTCCATACACATATTTAATAAAGTATAAACTAATGTTTATCTGAATTAGGTTCTATGATATATTGTAATTATTACTCTTAAATTGGTGTCATTTTCATACTATTTTAGTATTATTAAATTTGTAACAATAATTGTTAACGATTTGTTTTAAATAATTCTACAGTCTCAAAGATCCATTGTCTAGTAATTTCAACTTAAACTTCAGTTTTGGAACTAAATTACATATAAAAAATACTCTTATTTATCACTAACAACTAAAACTGATTAGGGTCTCCAAACCTATGACCTTTTAACAATAGGAATCTTGAACCCTCTTCTGATTTACTTTACTTGAGCCATTTCATCAGCAAAAAGTAAATAAGGTCTTGGGTATGAGGTCTTAAGAAATTATGCAAACCCTTATGTGTGTACATCTTTCTCTTAATTGTTGAGGAAGTTGCGAATAGACTACCATAAATGATGTAGTCTGTCTTCAGTTTTTCGTTTTGCCATCAAAACTTCAACATTTTGAATAATATTCTTGAACTCAATTTGATTCTTTTCCATTGCCTTGATCATTGCATGAGGTAGTGTGGTCAATAGAATCTACAGATAGAAAGGGGATGATTCATTCTCCGCCCCACCCTCAAGGTCATAGAGACACTCTACGAAAGAAACTGTGTTCAATAGCCCCACATTCATAAGTTCGCTTAAGAATTTTAGGATTGTTTGTCCAAGAATGGGTGTGTCTTCTTGAGCTATTTAATGAAGTTATTCCAAGAGGCCCAGGATTATTTAGTCCGCCAATGGTTGAGTGGACTTTTAATTTACTTCAAAAAATACCTGTTTGCTGGACAGCAAGGCCAAGATAGTCGCATATATACCTGCTTTAAGAGGCATAAGTTTGGCACATTAGATAAATGAAGTAAGCATAGTATCCTTGACTTCCTGCTTGTTTTGTTGGTAATACTCGCCCAACACATCCACCACCTTTTAGATGTCTTTTTTGAAGGTGTCTGCTCCATCATCTCCCACTCTAACGATCTAGTTTGGTTTATAAGAGTACCAATTAACGAATGCGGTTGATCTCTGGAGGTGTCTGATGAGAGATTTATAGCATTTTAATTATTGTCATTCATAATTAAATAAAACCATTCCAAATTTCCCGATCATTTACGCGCTTCATTAAATCCTTCTCTGACATTTAATCATTGAATCCAATAAACACTTAACCCATATACAGTTCACTGTTGTTCTTAATCTTCCAAATTTTTAATATTATAGGTTCTTCTTAAAAAGCTTCATACTATGGTTCACTCATAGGTACTTTGAATGCTAATTGTTAAAATTGCTCAAAAGATACAGGGTCTATGTTAGAGATTTAAATACCTGTCCTTGATAACAATTATTCTTTTAAGAATGCTTCTACAGAATACAAACACTCTGTTTTTTAGTCTTTACTTTATAACTACATAAATAATCATGTTACTTCCTTATTAAAAACAACCAATTTGAATGCTATTGGTATTTCTGTGAATAGAGGTCCACTTTCCCTCTTAACATTAAGAGGTGTCTTTGATTTATTACTGTTTCGCATCCGGCTTGCATATTATAAATTCTATTCATGTTTGGCATAAGATTTGTCGAATGCACTTTTCTTAATCACTGAGGGCAATTTGAGGATACGTTTCCCAAGGCGAATGTTCTCCAAACCGATTTCATACATCTATTGCTTTTGAGCTGTTGCGATTAGAGATTTGCCTTATTTAATATCCTAGGCTTTTCGCATCCTCGAATCGGTGGATATAAATCGTTTAATAAGCATGTTGTCGGATTACTGACGTAGAAAATTGGTTTATGACTCCATGAATTTTCTAGTTCGTTCTTTCTGGGTGCGGTAGTACTTGATCTGGGCATGACAAGTTTCATACTTTATCCATCTGCTCTTACTCGCTCTGACTCACCTATGCTTCCTTCCTCGTTATGTTTTGAATCTTTGACACGTGCTTTTAGTACTGTGACTCTATTAGATGCTCCTAGTACGCGTTCTTCAGGATGTACGTCGGCGATTTCATTATTATATATAACGAATTCGTTAGGATGCTCACCTCTTCCAAACTTTTCACTAATCAATAGCAACTAGAATGTATATCAAATTAATTAGGGTAGCATGTCTATTAGAAATTACATCTAAAATATTACAACTCGATGGCACCAGCAACAACAAGAATTCAATCTTGGGAAGAATCAAGGAAATAACACTTGAAGCCTTTTCACGCGAATTTACAGACCAAATATTGCGGCTACAAGCAGATCTTAGACAAGAGCAATCCCTGAATGACCAAATTAGGAGAGAGTATATTGAACGCGAAGAAGCAGTCATTTAGGAGTTCGACGCCAAATAACGTGAAATGCAACTGCAATAAATTCGTGAGATCTAAGAGTTACAAGACTTACTTGAATAGCAGGAAGCATAACTCAAAGTAAATGAAAAAACAAAAATTAGAAATACCAGTAACAGAATGATAAACTGGCGAAGTAACTAAAACTACAAGAATCTCTAGAGAAGGAACTTCTACGCTTAAAGGAGGGACTTCAATAGAGTGAGTCTAGAGCCAAAGCTTTGCACTCTGACCTGGCAGATATGAGGTAACGCAATGAATAATTAACTTAAATCAATCAGCAACTAGATAAATAAAATAGGGATTTCAAATTAGATTGTGAGAAAGCACTTAAAGAGTTATCGGAAGTAAAAAAGAAAACTCAATAATAAGTAGACCTCAATATTCAATTGGATAGTGAAATTGAGGAATTAAAAGCTGAAAATGAGAGACTTCATAACAAGAAAGCACAAGATTAGACTAAGAATAGAGAGTTGCTTGATTAATTGAAGGAGAAGAGCAATAAAAAAATTAATGATTTAAAAGCTAGGCTGAAGGAGGCTTAAAATATATAATAATATCAGTAAGAATAATTGGATGAATTTCAGGAACTCATCAAAGAGTCTGAAAGCTCACTCAATTAATTGTCATAAAATCACAAAGCAGCCAACAAATAAATTGAATAGCAATATAGAAATTAAATTGAGGAACTCGAATAGCAGTTTATGTAGGAAAAACAATCTTTGGAAGATTCCCTAAAACAATCATTTGAGGAGATTATGTCAGATAAAGATAAGTAAATTCAAGATTTGATGCGAGATCTTAAATAGAACAGAGACAAGGGTTATTAACAATCAATTGAATTTGATAAATTACAACGTCAAATATAACATTCTGAGTTGTAGGCCAATTAATAATAAGAAGAAATTCAGCAATTGAATTAGGAACTTGAAGAAGTAGAAAAAAGGAATCGAGAATTTGATGTGGAACTTACTAAGAGAGATCAAAAACTAAAAATGTTATTAAATGAATTAGATGATCTAAAACTCTTTTCGGAGTAAACTTTAAATACATTGGAGAGAATCAGGATTATACATCTGAAGTTGAGAGAGAAAAGGAATAACAATAAATGATCATATAACATATTTAAGAATAGTTGGAGATTGAGATTAAAGGATCTTTTTCATATTAAAGATTAGGTTAAGAATTAGACTAAAAATGCAAATTATACAAAGATGATGCGAAGAGATATCAAGAAGAATTAAAAAGAAAGGATGAATACCATCAGAATGAATTGAAAGATAAAGATGAAAGATTAATGTTACTTTAAGAAAATATGAATGAAGAATTGAATAAATTACAATAATAATTGTAGGATCAAATAAATGAAAATAAGAAGGTAAAAAATGAACTTAAAATTAAAAATGATGAACAAAATAAGATAATCATATAGTTATAGAAAGAATAAATTGAAGCCAATAATCAAATAGAATTCTTACAAATATAGAATCAATAAATCATTCAAGATTTAGAATCAAATATCGAATAATTGTCTGGTGCAAAAGGGGAGATTGAAGAATTGATTAATAGGGATAAATCATAGAGTGAAGAAATCAATTAGAAATTCGGTATCCTCAATGATGAGCGAAATCAGTTGTAACTTGAATTAGATGAATAGAAATTCAAATAGAAAACTCTAAAATAACGAGTGACTCGTATTGTGTCTCGTTAGAAAGAGTTGATGAATATCTAATTAGTAGAGCTCAAAAATACTTTTGTCAATAAATAGAGGTAATTAGAGAGTGAATGCAAAGTTCTATTGTAAAATTTATTTAAGAAATTTTCAGTTATAACGGAAAACAGAATTGCTAGAGTATTAGCAGAAAAAGATTAAATTAGGGAAGAAATGAATATAGAAATGGAAAAGAAATTAGATAATATCAGAAGATAATTCAGATAATCAGAATAGTTGATATATGAGGAGGGATAAATAAAATTAAAATAGAAATAATAATAAATTGAACAATTGTTAATGTAAAAGAACAATGATAGAAGTAATGATGAATTCCGAAATTAAATTCAATTATTAAATAGAGAGAATGAAGAATTATAAAAATAATTATTATTACAAGAACAACTATAAATTGAATAAAAACAACATTTTGAATTAGAATTGATGAATTTAAATAAATTAATTAAAGAATAATAGGAAGAATTGTAATTTATATATCTAAAATAGGGTCTCTTAATAATAGTTTTCAGAATACACTATGGGGAAGGAAAGATAATTCTTTGAATAAAGATATTAAGAACTTAAAGGAAGGCATGATAAGAAAATGGAATAAATGTAATAAGATTATTAGTTATAAATCTCTTAACTAGAAACCATAATTCAATAGCCTAACAAATAGAGTTCTCCATAATTATAGCATTCATATAAATGTATAGACTATAAAATTAAAGTTAGTGAATAGTCCAGTTATAAGTACTGGTGTTAAGACTCCAATAAAGAATTAAGATAATACAGATAAGACTATTGAAGAATTAAGAGTGGAAATATAATAATAAAAGGAGAAGTTGAGTAGAATGAAACTATCTTTTACAGAGAGTTAGAAGAAACCCTTTAAAAAACATTGATACTTAATTACTTGTATTGAAGATATTTATATTAATTATTTTATTTAAAATTTCATTCCACAAGAAGAGAAATGTAAAGCATTTATATATTTTAGGTTGCCCAAAGGATAGTAATATAATAATACATAATTAGTGCATTCATTAGTAACATAGGCATGATGCTATACGTGACCTGCTGGATGGCACAATATTGCTATTAAGCAGAAACTTATGATATAGGGAACATAAAAGGATTCGACCATTATCAAACCTGGGTTGTATTGAACATAGCAGGTGCCTGTTGCATACAGTTAGGACTGCTAATCAGCATGGCTAAAATAGCAATTGATTAGGCAGCACTTGGTTATGGTGCATCAGGAATTACAGCAATTGGATGGTTACTTATTACTATTGGAATGGGTATTGGATCAGATACTAATGCAGTAAGACATAATTTTAATAATTTAGTACAAAGATATCTCTTTTGATTTTAACATTCCAGTTGCCTTTTGGTTTGCTATCACTGGTATCTGCTTTTAGTGTATATTCAATGGATATGAGCATACTATTCAAGAAGAAGACGATTCAGGATAAACCACAAAGAAAGTGGAAATTTGATATCAATATAATAGATAATTATATAATAATGATTCTTTTACAAAAATCATCATAATATTACTTCATCTTGTTCGTGTCTCTTCTTCTTCATTTGAAGTAAAATGAAGTCAGATCTTTTAAATGATGGTTCTGATTCTACTTCTCTTAATTTAAGAGGTCCTCTTTTAATCAAAGCCTAATATTTATAATAATCTATTACTTATTATTATTCATCTGTTTCTTCTAATTCAGGAACTTCAACTGGTTCTGGTTCTTCTTCAGCTGCTATTTCTTCTGTAACTTATTCTTAAGATTCCTCTACAGTTTCTTCAGTAGATTCCTCAACCTCACCTTCTTATTCTTATTCAGATTCTTCAGCTGAGGCTTCAACTGCTGTAGCAACTGGTTCTGGGGCATGAGAATGGGGATCTCCACCAACAACTGGATGAGCTTCTTCCTTATATATTTTAAATTAATTATTACTGTTAAAGCTTCCTTTTCTTCTGCTGTTGTTTTGTTATCAATTTATTTATCATATAATTTGTAAATTTCAGCAAAGATAGCCAATTATTTGATTAATCTATCATGTTCATTTGTATATTGATCAAAGGACAAGAATACATCATTTTTAGCAACTTCAATAGCTCTATCAATGTCAACAACTCTTTCTCTACATTATGAAGCACTGTATTCTAATGCAACTAATTAATCTTATAAATGTTCCTAATATTGCAATTTTTAATACCAATTGTTTGCCTAATTCAACAATCTTTTATTCAAAGAATTCATTCTCTTTTAAGATTCTTTATTTCCATTCTAAATAAGCTAATCCTACTCTAATCATATCTGCTTATGCAACTGGAATATGTGAATTAATTTCAGCTTCTAATTCATCTAAAACTGTCAATATTTCATTTCTGACTTCTTAGAATTTCTTCATTTCAATTGGACCCATTTCTACCAAAGATGGATTATCTTCTCTCTCTATCTCCATTGTTCTTTGCAATTCCAATAATTCATATTTATTATCTTTAATATCTTATAGGAATGAGAGGATGTTCTTCATGGCTTAACTCTTTTATGTGAATGATGTGCCTTCAGACACTATTTTTTCAAGTTGCTCCTTTACGAATATTGACACTGTGAGTGAAATCTTATCATCTCTAACTGTGTCAATGAAGTTCAGTGATTGTCTGCATTGTAAATCTTCAATAGTTTGAATTCTATTCTTATTAACAACAATTCTATGTTAGATCCATGCAATAAAATCAGTCATCTCTTATATATCTGTTTATTTATTAATGACATCTTAATCCCTTCTATCGCAATCAGCAACTTGTTCAACTTTTGTCTACTTCAATGCTTAAATGCTGGCTTGTTTTGCCTGACTATGTAACTAATGCATACTTTTTAAGTTAACTCCCATTCGTGATCTAAAGCAATAATCTGGTCGTGAATTTCATTCTTCAGTTCCAGTAAGAGCTCTTACACGTGCTCAATGTCATTTGAGTGTTTTGTTAGAGCCACGCATGCCAACAATCCAATTAACACTATAAACTTCATAATAATAATATATAAAAACGGGTATTTTGAAAGAGCTTAATTAATTATAAAACCTATAGACTCTACACTACTTACCTTCTTGTATTTATAATAATGTTTAGATCACATCATGTGTTATTAATTCACTAACATTTATATTAAAAATTGAGTATTAATAATGTCATTAGGAATTGATTTTGATCGATATCAATTTGATCAAAGATTGAAGGATATATAGGATAAGGTTTTGAGTCTAAACTTTAGAGCACCTTAAGATTAAGTACCTAAACAAATTCCAGAACCATAATATTTAGATAATCAATATTATCCCCGACCTTAATATAACCCTTATTCTGGCTAACTGTACTCATAACAATATATATTTCAACCAAATCAATAATATGCTTAAGAGGAGGATTCTTCATCAGATGAGGAGTAACCTCTGCAACCAATAAGATAAAAAACCTAAGCGACTTCATTACGTTCAGTTCCTGTAAGACCTTCCGTATAGCAAGACATTATAAAATAGCAAAGAAAATAATAAAAGCAATGGTTGGAGTAAATAATGTAAAATGATAAAGCATAAGAGCAATAGTTGCTTGGGTATATTGAACAATAAAATCAAGTGATTAAACAATTGTCTGATAAATTATTATCTGAGAAAAAAAGGTAAGAGAAGGAAGAGAAGTAAAAATTGTAGGAGATTTAGAGATAAAAAGAATTGCAGTAATTGGAAGAAATGTTAACAAAAAGATAAGAACACATGTTATCAAATGTTAAAAGAGATATTTTAGATTCTATTGATCCATAAAACTATGGCTACAATCATAATTAATACTTTTATTCTCCTTAGAATCCAAATTATTAGTAACTACAGCCATAACAATACATTCCATAAGTTCCAATTTATTAACCACCTCCTCCAATTGCATACAATCCAATGATGTAGAATATGGGATTGGCTTCCCCTCCGCTTGGTATATCATAATATGGTGGATCATCATTGTCAAGAGTTGGTAGATAATCAATGAGAAAAGTGGATAATATACTCAATGGAATTTGATTTTCAATTTACATTTACTAATTAAAAAAACAAGTATTAAAAAGTTCATGAGATGAATACAGAGGATGATGAATTCTCTATGTGTTACAATTTACGCAACGTACTAATCTTTAACGTTTCCGAACTCTGTTTTGCTCTCTTTATTTTGTTTGTTGTTTTTTTAATATTTTTTGTGCATTTAGGTGGAAGTGTTTCTTCATTCTCAGAACGTGAGTTTGAATTATGCATAAACTCTAAAGGTATGTTCTCTATTAATTTTCTCTTATCTTTAACTAAAATTTCAAAGAATGATTTCTCAAATAATGTATCTAAATCTCCACCAATTTCTAGAAATGTTCTTTTTAACTTATAGATTGTGTCATTTCTTAAGCATCTTACACATGTACATAATCCCTGAATATATAAATTATAATTACTTAACATAATGGGCATGTCCATTAAGGAGCATTGAAATCTGGTTGGTCAAATTCATATTTTAGGCACTTATAACAAAAGTATCTATTGCACTTGATTTAATTATCTTGGCAATAGATTTATAAATTACTTTCTATGATATAATTAGCAGAATATAAATCTTAAAAGAATTTCCTCTAATCTTTTTATGAAATCCTATATCTCTATGAGATCAGTAAATCTTCATTATATTCATGTAAATTCATCGTTATGTGATTATATGAGCATTACTTTAGATTGGTTATTTCTACCATCTACTTACAATAATGACACATTTAGCATTCAATCTAATTAAATGTATATAATACTGCATCATTTGAAAAAGGCAACAGTTCTATTGGATCCTCTCTTAATTTTTATAATTTTTTAAAAGTCGCCAAACTCAAGTCTACAGGAGTAGGATGAATGTATTTCTCAAAGTATAGAGTTATTGTATTGGCTAAATTATGGTATAGAATACTTAATGAATTAAATATGGCTTTTCCTATTCCCTCAGCAACTTAACAATCTTCATGATGTATTATCAGCTACAATAAAGATTCTATTTCTTGTTCATGATGCAACACTTTGCTTCTCTAAATTCGTAATGAGTATTCCCCAGTTTTTTGAATACTATATTGATACACGAGAGTTTTGTTTATTTCTCCAATGTATCCTTACAATCTAGTTATAATATATAAATACCTTTAAAACTCTTATCTATTGGATTACCATACTTGGTTAAAGTCATTCTCCATTTCCATAATCACTTAACCCAGTTAATCAGGGCAATCGATCTCCCGATGAAGATTTTATAATTTGGCTGCTTCCTGATTATAAATTTCAACTTATTTTTCAGTAGGCATTTGATTGATATTTTTTAGTAAACTCTATTCCCTATCCATGTTTGAGAGTAAGTGTTCAAAGCAGATAGAGTCAATCATTTCATCAAGTAAATTTTCTATTTCTCCTTGGCATTGCACTCTTTCCGAGAGTAGTATCCCTAAACGAAGTCTTAAATTCATGTTATCCATTAATTGAGTTCTTGATTGTGGACCATTACTTTTTCGAAGAACGCTATCTATGAACCGAGAATGATGGCTCTCAAATCTAGGAATTAGTCTTTTTGAATAGTTCATGGAAGTTGTGGTAATGGGTGCCTCAATCATGAAGTATTGTTCATTTATAGTCCTCCAGAACTCAGAGGTGAATTGGCTCTCAACACTTTTATCCATTTTTAATATTAATTTTCTTTTAGCAAATAGCCACTTAAATCTACAACTTTTACATATGAATAAATAACAAATAGTGGCAACCCTAATTAACGACTTCGAACTGCAGTCCCTAGAACTTATTGAGGATCGGATGGGGGATACCGAATACAAAAGAGGAATAGTTTAAACACTAAGAGCATCTAATTAAACTGAAATCAGAACTCTATTCACGAAGTACAAAAATTAATCCAATTTTAGATTCAAAAGGTTGTTTCATGAATTGATTGAGCAGGCTCTTTAGTTTATAACAGAGGAAGCGAATAATTTCTTTTAGAAGGAGCATTCATAATTATTTAGGCTGTATGCTGAAATAGAAAACCTAAAAAAATAGATGCATGAAAAAGAGAATAAAATAACTGATTTGGTTATAGATAATTTTCGTTTGCAATAAATTATTTTAACATTGCCATCATAGGATATATTTGATGAATTAATTAAAAAATATAATAAAGATTTAATGATAATGTAGTAATAAATTGTGGATAAAAATAACATAATAAATGAGCTTGAATTATTCTAATAGGAAGTGAAAAAACAAGTTCTTGATTTAGAATAGTAAATCCTTGCATTAAAAAGTTAGCCTATCAATCCAGCAATTGCTATGCCAGAAAAACCTTAGCAAAGCTCCTTTTAACATTAATTGACTTTGAATCAAACACCTTAAGCAGATTATTTATATGAAAATATTAAGTAGAGTACGATATACAATAAATCAGAAACACTTAACAATAGCACTGAAATAAATTCTGCATCAAATCATTATATCAGTATTAGATCCAAAAGTATTTGCACGACTACTAAAGAGGAGTTGGGATAGGAGAATAATATAAAGAAGTCCAAAAATGTTAGTAAGCTTCCCGAAATGAGGGGGAGAACTCATTATGTAAAATCAAATAATAAAAATTCTTCTCTTTGCACTTAGATGATTGATTTAAAATCCTTATTAGCAAGCTTTGAAAATAAAAACCCAAAACAAATGGATAGTATATATTTATTTTCAAGGGCTAAAAGGAGAAGCTTACATTGTAATGCTGATATCTATTATGAACCTCCATTGTATAGATTTAACTTAAATACAATATCAAGTAATTTGTATAAATGATATTATTTTGTAAAAATTTTCTAAACTCTTAACAATTATTATAAAAATAATCCGATATCATATTAACAATGATGCAATATGTATGTATTAAGGGCTGTGTGTTGTTAATTAATTGGATACACATTTTATCTAAAATTAATGAGAGTAGGAATTAATTTACATCAGAAGACTCTTCAACATACGAAGTGTCCCTTCTTAAAGACATTTAACCTCACATTAAACACCCAATCAGCTGTGGATAAGTATACCAAGTTTTGTCCATACTTGCATTACCAACAATTCAAGTATACAGTAAATGTAATTCTAGAACACAACCAGCTAAGTGCCCTATCGATCATACTAACTTCTATACAAACTAATTCAAGGGAGTGCTTGATTAAATTAAGAATGAAGGTCGATATAGAGAATTTAAGAGTCTCTTAAGGACCAATGGGGAATTTCCTAGAGCAATTAATAAAACACCTGCTGGAGATTAGCCAATTACTCTATGGTGTAGTAATGATTACTTGGGTATTATTGATTTACTATTAAAAGGAATGAGTTAAAATCCTAGGGTGACTCAGGCTGCTAAAGATGCTATTGACACTACTGGCATAGGTGCAGGTGGAACTCGAAATATTGGTGGTACAAGCATATACCATGTGGAGTTGGAGCGAGAACTAGCTGACTTACATAGAAAGGATAGTGCTTTGGCCATGAATAGCGGATATGTGGCTAACATGGCAACATTGGATACACTCGGGAAGGTGTTGAAAGATGTGACCTTTTTGAGTGATGCTAAGAATCATGCATCATTAATAGAGGGTATGAGAGCAACTAGAAAGGATAGAGTAATTTTTAAACATAATGACGTAAAAGATTTAGAGGAGAAATTAAAATAATTAGGTATTTTTGTATGTATAAAATTAGATATTTAATAAAATAAAGTAATTATATTTGAATCAGTATATTCAATGAATGGAACAATAGCTCCTATTGGTGAATTCATTAAATTAGCTAAAAAATATAATGCCCTTACTCTCATTGATGAGGTACATGCTGTTGGTATGTATGGTGAGAGGGGTGCAGGTGTTACTGAAAAATTAGGATTATAAAAAGAAATAGACATAGTAACTGGTACATTGGGTAAAGCCTTTGGATGTTCTGGTGGTTATGTTACAGCTAATGCAGATATAGTAGATGCAATTAGGAGTACTGCAAGTAATTTCATTTTCTCCACTTCCATGTCTCCAGTCATTGCTGCTGCTTGTCTTGAATCTGTTAGATATCTTAAAACACATCCAGAATAAGAGACAGACATTAATATGTTGCTGCCTTGATCAAAACAAAACTTAAAAGCAAAGGAATTCCTGCTCTTAACAGTGCATCTCACATTGTGCCAGTGTTCATTGGAGATCCTGTATTATGCAAGGAAGCTTCTGAAAGACTCCTCAACGAACATAACATATACATATAACCTATCAATTATCCAACTGTTCCAAGAGGGTATTTTATTTAATTTATTCTTAGATAAGAAATACTTCGTATATCTCCAACTCCTCTACATACAGAAGAGATGATTGATGAATTAGTAAACTCATTAGAATGTGTATTCAAAGACCTCAATTTAAGGATGGAGTCAGAATATGATAGTTCTTAAAGAGCAGTCTTCCAATGATTGTAAATTTTTATCCAAAATAATAATAATAAAATCTAACAACAAAAAAATATGTCCAATAGAGTGATAACATAACCACAAAGCCGTACATAATATCAATCAAATAACAACATTACTCAAACATAACCAATAACATAATAATCATAGAATCCTATCAATTATCCAAGTTCTGCTATTCCAGCACCGTTTATGCCTCCTACTCTAAATGTTTAACCATAATCAACTGTTTATCCATAAAGTCAATACTAACCTAGAATGGATAATACTGTTAGAATACAATAATAACCTGAAAATCATTGTCCTTTTTGTTCAACATGTTAACAGCATAAAAATGAAATGCAAAAACAACAAGAAGCACTATTATAGAAAGCCAAACCTCCAGGTGGTAAGAGTGGTGACTTCCCAGACTATGAATATGGAATTTGTCCTGACTGTGAAGATGAAACAGGAGATCCAGATCCAGAAGATGATATTGGAAAAGAAAATTAAAAACTTCGTGATGATTTGGCAGGAAAAGCTAAAGCCAATAGAAAATTAAGAAATGATGTTGCAAGATTACAAACAGAATTGGATAGAATCAAACATTTACCTGAGGAAAATGAAAAATTAAAGGCAATGTTAGGACCGTTAGAAGATTAATTAAGGGATGCTAGACATAAAAATTAAGACTTATTAGATGATAACAATAGATTGGGAAATGTAATTAAAATTGTTAATCATTTAGTAAGTTAAAGATTTGAGAAATAATATAGATAAAGCCAATAATGCTGCCAAAGATAATGATAATATGAAAAAGGAACTTGATGATCTCAAAAAGAAAAATAAAGATAATGATAAAGTTATGGATGAAAATAATGATCTTAAAAACAAACTAAATCGTTTGAGAGGTGATAGAGATAAAATGCTAGCAGATCTTGCTGCTTTAGAAAAATAAAATGGAGCAATTAAGTATGTTATTAAATTAAATTTAAGGGATAAATTAGGAAAATTGGCAAAAGAAAAGGATGATTTACAGAAAGATTTAGGTGACTTGAAGAAGTAAAATAAAGATTTAGAGAAGAAATGTAATGATTTGCAACTTGATAATGATAATTTACATCTTAATTTAGATGGAGTTAAAGGAGACAGAGATAAGAAAAAGGATTAATTAGATGATTTGCATAAAAATAGAAATTAATTACTTGATGACTTGGGTAAACTGAGAGACAAATTAAAAGATGCCGAGTATATACTATTTTTAAAATAATAGGAAAGACAAAGACGATCTAGGTAAAAAACTTAACAATGTTTAAAATGATGCTAAAAAGGCAAACGATGTACCTAAACTTAAAAGGTAATTAGATAATGCATTATTGGAATTAGATGATTTAAAAGCTGAAAAAGCTGATTAAGAGTAATTATATTTGTATATTTCAGTGAACATTTGAGAAAGTTACATGAAGATTTCGATAGAGCATATAAGATCTTAAAAGATAATGGGCTATTGCCTCTTTATGAAGCTGCTGAATAAGGAGCAGGTCAGGGAAAACCAGTGTTAGGTCCTAATGGTTAGCCTATTCTTGGTCCTAATGGATAACCACTTTATGGACCTAATGGTTAATCCGCTCTTGGCCCTAACGGTTAGCCTATTCTTGGACCTAATGGTCAGCCAATGCTTGGACCTAATGGTCAGCCAATGTATGGACCAAATGGATAACCAATATATTCTCCAAATGGGCAACCAGTACTTGGTCCTAATGGTTAACCAATGCTTGGCCCTAATGGATAGCCATTGTATGGTAATCCTACAGGTTAGCCTCTCTATAGTGGTCAATTTGGACCAAATCCTTAATCTTATGGCCAAATGGGATAACAACCAATATATGGACCTAATGGTTAACCTCTATATGGTGTACCACCTGGATAATAAGTAAATAGTGCATATCTTGGAACTCCAAATCAAGCATCATAAAATAAATTAGGAACGATGGGTGGATCTACTTAATGGGGTGGAGTTAGTGGAAATTAAGGAAGACCATCTTATGAAGAATTGATCTTAGATAATATAAGAATGAAAAAATGCATTGATTAGTTAAACTATGACCTCAAGAATAGTAAGAAATGATATTATTGAAACATCATATAATTATTAATAAATGTGGAGAAGAGCTTTATTTAATTCTTTGAAGGTAGCAGTTGTAGGAACATCTATTTCATTTACATCAGGAATTATATTCTCACAAGAACAACTTTATGCATGGGTAAAATTATTACACTATTTAGGGATGGAACAATTTTGGTTAACTTGGAATTGGTAATTCAATATCACAATATCAACCTTAACTTGTTCCACTATAAGATATATTTTACATAACATGCAAATCAAGTGTATCTGCAGCAATTGATAAATCTGGCAAATTGTATTCATGGGGTAGATCTAAATTTGGTTTATTGGGTAATGGTTAAGTTGAGAATGTTAATATTCCGACATTGATTGATAGCTTAAAACATTTAGAGTTTAAATATGTTGCATGTGGTAATTATCATATGGCTGCAATTACAACTGATGGATAACTTTATACATGGGGTAATTAAGATCATGGTAAACTTGGTCATTCATTTGATCATAATGCTAAATTACCATCAAGAGAAAAATATGAATATTAAAAAAATTTAGGATCAGCAAAATTACCAGAATTAGTAAAACTTAATTTTAAAGTCAAACAAGTAGCACTTGGAGATTAATTCACTGTTGTACTTACAGAAGATGGATAGGTTTATTCTGTTGGTTTAAATAAAAAGGGCATTTTAGGTTATGAAACAAAGAATTAAGAAGAAGCTGCCTTTAAATAAATTCCATAATTATAAAATATAGTTTAAGTTGATAGTGGCACGGATTTTAGTGTGGCTTTAGATGCAAATGGAAAGTATTAATATTTAATATTAAGTTTATTTGCTTGGGGAAGCAATTATTTTGGATAATTAGGGGCTCCAAGTCCAAGTATTTACTAAACACCATAATAAATAAAAGGATTACCTTAAATTAAATAATTTTCATGTGGAGAGTAATTTATTGCAGCACTTAGTACTGAGGGAGTTCTTTATACATGGGGTTTTGGTGGTGATGGTCAATTAGGTACTCCTAGTAAATAGGATATACCTATTCCTCATAAAATATAATTTGATTAAACAATAGAAAGAGTATCTTGTGGATAGGCTCATGTTGGAATAATAGCTAATAATAAATTATACATGCATGGAAGAGGAAAAGAGGGTTAATTAGGAAGAGGATCAGAAGTTGAATCTCCAAATAGTAGTAGATATTCTCCATTGCTTGTATTAGATAATGTTGTAAAAATTGCATGTGGTGGAAGCCATTCATTTGCTGTTGTTAATTCAAAATGAGCTAATTTTATATATATTTAATCAGATCTTTAAAATAATAATATTAATCATATTCAATTTTATGGATATCCGTATCTGTAATTAATTTAATGTTATTCCATTTTTTATTATGCATTATTTTCATCATCATCATCATATTGTTCACTATCTGTTTCATCATACTAAATTATTCTTTTATTTTATTTTGGGTTTTCTTTTTTTTTAATATTAGAACAACCAAACAAATTAATTTCTGCCCCCATTAATTATTCATAAATTTGTTTAAAAATCATATTTTATTCGTCAATAGATAGTAAATGTGGTTATAAATGTTTAAATATTGATTTCTAGCTGCACAAATATTCTTTTATTAAAAAATCAATTTTACATCTCAGCTTACGTAAGCTTTCCTCATCGTCTCTTGGCTAATTATATAAGAATAATTTACATTAAAGTTAACAAACTATTAAATGTATTTAATGACAAAATTTTCAATAAGCACTGCTGGATTTTCCTATTAAAGTTATTCAGGTGCGATTTCATTATAATGATCCTTAATTGCAAGCTTAAAAAGGAGGTTTGCTATTCGATAAATTGTGCTTAACATTTATGAACGGCCCTTTCGCTTAACTATTTTCTGCTTCAAAGCTGATTTAAGTGATAATTTAACTAGGTTTATTATAAATATTCGTAATTTGCTAAATATTTTATTGGGCCCAACAAGATGAGCTATAATATTAAATTGAGATAGTTCTCTGAAAAATATTTCAATATTGTTAGAGATACGGGATAAAAAAAATTAAAGTTTGCATTTTTTGTATGTATTTTTAATAGATCTTATAGTACTATCCTTCAAATCAATATGTAGTTCCTAACGTATAGCTTCTGGTGTGTAACCATTTTGATTTAAAAAGGCTATTTTGTGTCTTAAATCATTATTAATCTTTCGATATTTACTTTTTTGCGGCTATGTCCTTTCATAGATAATTTCAGATTGTAAATCGTGTGATGGTAAAGTAACTTAAGACTCTTCTTCTTCGAAATTTTGAGAGTAATGAATCTCGTATAAATCCTTTTCAACCAATCCTAAAATCTCATTCTTGGTTTAAGTTTTCGCATTTCTATTGTCTTTTTCTCGCTTATTTTCAGGTATCATATTTTTATTATTTTAAAAATATTCTCTTATCATTCTCATAATTTAATTCTTTAGATCAAAAACATTTTCCTTTTCTTTAAGAGTCTATTACATGAATAAAAAGTACATAATACTCAGGATTACTTCTTAATTATTTAAAAATTGAATTTGAAGCTATATGAATAAAGATTTTCATTTGCTCATTTTTTAAGCTAATTTAGTTTTTTAAGGTGTAGTATTTCGCGTCTTTTAGTTTTAGATACTTTTTCATGATTTCTTTTTTTGCTATGCCTTTGCGTATTTCCTCAAGAATTTCTTACTCTTCCTCATAGGTTAAATGGATTCTTGTTTCTTTCATTAAGGAGATAATAATATTAATTAAGATTTTTAAGAAAGACATTATAAATAGTGAAATCATTAGCTGGGCTTTTCTAACTCTATTAAATTGTAGTTATTCTCCGCATCATTTAGTATAATTTGATCTATCTCAAAGAGATAGCTTACCATTGTAATTTATGACTTCCTTGCGGGGTTAGCCTTGGTTACCCTTTCTTATGTTAATTATTTCTTCTTAATATGGGAATGGTGGCTCAAAATGAACTTCATTCATTTCATGATCTAATTCATTACATACAGTACCATTATAATTAAAGACCCTAATCGGCATCCAGGCAAACCTAAAATTACATTCAGAATATTGATAAGAGCTCTAATCTTTTCCATTTGATAAACTCCAGTTGCTTTCTTCTTCGATTTGAATCTCCTCAGGGTTTATATTTATATTTTGTGGTTCAATGAATTGAATTTCAGACATTTATTGTATTGAGATATATATTTTTAATATTATTATTAAATCGAGTCAAATAACAATAAGAACATATTTTTTTTATTCCATGGATCAAGTACATTTTATTTTATATATTCTATATATAAAATAAGATATATTATATCTCACATAAAATTCCATTGCTTTTGTTGGTTCCATTGTTCCTATTATCTCCTTTCATATTCTGCCTTTTCTCTAGCTTCATCCTCTTCCTGTCTTTATTTTCTTCTCTTTTCTTCCTCCCTCTCTCTCTCCTCCATTTCTTCATTTTCTCTTCTTCTCTAATTTTCTAAATATTGCTTGTCATCCTCCTCTTTGCAATACTTACACCACCAGCTATAATTGTGGGAATGTTTATCACACCAATCACCAAATGGACCGTTCTGGCATCTTGGTGAACTACATTTTGTACTCTCACTTCCCATACTTATTTTTATTATTAAAAGATTTAGTTATTCAAGATTCATTATAAATTATAATATTGTATTATTTATTCTATTAATGAATTGATTTATAAAAATTGAATTAGTCATATTTATAATTATTATATTAATCATAACATTTTTCCTTTTTTGAGTTTGGTTAAACTGTTGACACCTTCAAACTTTCCTAAAGGATAGACTTTTTGTATTTCTGGAGTCTTGGCCAAAACGCTACTCATATTATTGGCTAAATTCATCATTTCTTCCTAATTATGAATATCTATAACAGACATTCTTGAATTAGCCTTTGATTCAATCCTAGAGTGATCATCCTTTTCAGATTCTTGGCTCAATAATTTAGGTTGAAAAAGTGGCTATGTTTTGTCAATCCTTCTCCTTGCGATACCTTTTCTTGTTTCATATCTCAGTATAGACCATAGATATTTAGCCTTTTTTTTGAGCTCTCCTCTATTTATTAAAAATCTTTTGAGCCAAGGATATTTGCTTCGTAGGTTTGGATATTTTTGATTGAGTTTATCTCGAAGTTTATCAACATGTTCCTCAAATTTATTTAAATACCCCCTAAATACTTCATAAATTAAAATTAAAATGAAGAGAAGATTAAGAGCTCCTATGATTAAGAACATTATAATTTGGAGATAATATATATCCTCACTTTGTGATGCCTTAATTAACACTCCAAGACAAAGTGAGATGACACAAACTGCAGAGGATACTTAATCAATATAATTGAGTCTTTTACTCTAATATGGTGTAAACTCAAATGATAGAATTCCATATATAAATACTATAAGGAAAACCATTAATCCTTTAATAATGATTACATCCTCATAATAAGTAAGTGCCATTAATACAAATTATTTTTCGAAAATCTTAACGAATTCCCATAAATAAGCATGTTATGTATACTCATTATAAAAGTAACCATATTTACGACGAGTGGTTATTGTATAGAGAGTATCATAATTTTTTCGAATATAATGCATGAAAATATATGGGAAGATAGCACCCCAACATAATAAATTAGGTCCTGCAAAACTGAGAATCCAAAAATAGTGTTCTTCTGTGGAATATAAAAATTAAACATCACTTTAAACGAAGTCAGTTCCTCCTAAAGTTCTTGATGATAATAAAGCTATAAATCCTGCTATAAGTGTTGGTTAGAGATAAATGAACATATAAATTAGAGTAGTGTAAATTATACCCATTTTAGCAGGTAATAAGGTGATACATACACCTATCCCATAACCAAAAAAGAAAATGCTTAAATAGAGAAGTGGCATTAATAAAGCCCAAATCATTCTAAAATAAAGAATTGGAACAAAAGAGAAATCAATCAAAAAACAATCTAATGAGTATGCCATTGATTATGTTGGATTACTAACAACATTAATTGATGAAACTAAATCTGTTGGAATAGATATTCTAAATGTTCCTAAAGCACTAATGATTTAAAAATAATTGGTCATTAATTTAATTAGTATAGATAGATTTGCTTCATTTTAATTGATTCTTATTCCCATTGATTACAATACTTACTCTCTTATAAAGTTTTCAATCATTTAATAATTTCCTTTAACAGAAAGAACCATTTATAATAAAGTAAAAATACAAATAGCAGCAATAGTTATTGAATTTGTTGTTTAAGTATCTTTACAGGGCCCACATTTGTACTTTGAACTGATACTATATTAGTCACCTCTTATTCCATAAATATCACATGACTCGCATAATGCTCCCATATGTCCAGAATAACATGAAGCATCTCCAGGTATCCAACCACCATTACAATTTGAAACTAAATTGTAGCAACTCTCTATTTTATCACTATCATATCTCCAATATCCAGGATATAGTTTAATTCTAATTGGTGATACTTCTTCCATTGAATTAACTTCTATATTGGAGCAAATTGGTTGATTTCGAGTTAGTGCATAAGTACCACTACCACAAGCTGTACATTTTTATGAATAATATGATTCACCTAATTAACATTGTAAAGTATAAATATTAAGATATAAATAATGGTTCGGATTTGAACTATTTTATGTGTATGGATAATCTCCTTATGGAATTTCAATTGATGTACAAAAGAATCTTAATTATAAATAGTAATTGCTAGGTAGATATGGATCAAATGTTATTATTAAATTATCTAAATTGTAGTCCTCATTCTAAAAATTAACAGTTTATGGAGATGTATAATTTGTAAGAAATTATTAAGTATGTTTAGATTTATTACTATCAAGCATTCTACCTGAAATTTCACAATAATCACTTGGAATACCAGTTAATATTCTTCTATAATATCTATCCAAATGCACTACTCTGAATTTCCAATCATATGGTACTAATTCTTGAGTTGCCTCATTGAACAATTTGTAAGTAGAAATTTATTATCCTGATGGTAAATTCAAATAAGTTATGATTGTGTCGTTATACTCACTATCATTAGTTGTTGGTAGAATTACTCCTTCAACCATTGATATACTCAAATGTTATGGGATTTCTTCATTTATGCTTCTTCCATTATTTCCAGGAAATTAAGTACCTTCAGGAAGAAAGAATCCTTTAACATATAATCCACTGGCAATATCTGCACTATTTCCTTGCACGACCAAATCCTAGAGATATAAATTAGTTTATTCAGAACCATCAAAATACAGTGCTCCACCAGTTTTGGTAGCATTATTATTAGAAAAGATCGAATCTTGAATGTAAGTTGAAATGTTGACAATTCTTACAGCAGGACCAATTACTGCATTATTTTAAATAAACTAACTATTCTTAATCAAAATTGTGTAAATTTATTGATTAATTAAATTTGAATATCCAAAAAGATTTAAACATCCATAATTTCCAATTACATTATTAATAAATTGGACTTCTGTAAATTATACTGATAAATTACCCATCGGTGATATTTCTGTAAAATAAAATAATCCTTAATAACAATTTAAACAAGATACAAATTTAACAATAAGTTTATTAAAATATATTGTATGTGAGGGATTATTAGTTTAATTGCCAAGGAAGTCTAATAATGGCAAATTAAATAGAGCTGGAAAAGAATCAAGTCCAAAGTCTTCAAGATGTATTGAGTATAATTTTTTTATTATCCTCATATCTGTATACTCAGTGAAATATGTATATGAATTTTAAGTAGATTATTAATCTGGATTTCTACCCAAGTAATTTGTATCAATATTAGTTACATCAAAAGATTTTATATATTTATTTGATGTTGCATAATTATCAACTCTTAAAGTGCAATTTTACTCTTCAATATTTGATTCGATTGCATCTGTAAAATCAACATTGATCTATATTGCTGCTAATTAGGAAGGGGTCCAAAAAGGATATTCAGTAACATTTTTTATTAATAATTCATCAATATTTGCATGGCCACTTTCCTTTTTCAAACTTATTGATATCAATGTTGATAAACCCATTACTATATTATAAATTTTAACATTATTAAAATTGAGAAGTAGAATATTCTAAAAATTAAAAATAACTGTCAAACTAATATCATAAACTTAACAATCAATTAAGTTTATTGTACCAAAATCTATAAAAATAAGTGAGTTTGTTTCTTTAATTATTTATCCATCAAAATCTAGTGATGGTTGATTTGGAAATAAATTTAAAAGATAATTATCGTAATGATTATCAAATATTGTGCAATTTTAAAATGTAAACACAGGTATATTTGTATTGATTGTTTATTACTAAAAGAAAAATACTTAATAATTGAATGCTTAACATTATTAGAATACTGAATTTAAAATTTGTACACTAATCTTAGATGATTAGCTTTAAATGAAAATTCCAGCTGTTTGGTGTGCAATCAATTTATTCATTACCAATTAATCAATTATTAGTGTTAGAGAGGATATAGATGTATCAATATAAATTCCACATCCAATAGTATCATATTCAAGTGAACATATAATATTGTACATAGTGATATTAACAAGTGATATTTCAAGATTATCACTTCCAACAATATACATACCTGCACCATCTAATCCATTAGAGTCTCCAATGATTGTATCGGATATAAAAATTTTATCACAATCAACAAATAAATTTGAGCCAATGGATAATATTGAAAAGTAATTAAAAATATTTTATTATTCTATTGTTGAATTACTGGAAAACAAAGTGTGAGGTTCTAAAATATCAGCATAATTAGATTAAATTTGATTTGTTTTTGTAAATGTTAGATTAATCATACTCAATTAATAAACCATTAATCTTACAAGTCCATCACCTGATCTAGTTGCTCTGTTATCATGTAAAATTGAATCAGAAATTTAAGTTTAAGCCAATGGAGAGTTTATAAAGAGACATGTAGCAGTTTAAATATTAACAGAAGGTGGTGATTGATGTAAATGATTTCCTATAAATTCTAAATTTTATATTTTAATAACTTAATTTTATGCTGAGTCTATTGTAATCAGTGCTAAATCTATTTAAGGTTTGAAAACTCCTATAGTATTGTTGTAGAATTTAATATTCTCCAGAATCACTAATTCTTTATCTTAACCATAAAAGAACACATCTTCATCCTTCGAAACTTCAGTCTATGTATTTTTATTTAAATATTCATATGATTTTATGTAAATCATTGATGAATCAATAGCTAATTATTTCTTAATGACTCCATTCCTTATATAGAGGCCTCTATCAAAATCTTCAAAATGAAAGCAGTAAGAATTTGATTTTTTACCTTCGAAGCAGTCATATTCTACTGGTAATTAAGTATTGGAATCAGGAGAATCACATTCAAATTTATTTACTACAACATAAGTGAAAGATTCTACTTAAAAACCAGTTACTAGCAGTAAATTTCTAATCACTAACCCAGTCACATCAACTGAACCAACCTTATCAATTTTAATTAATGCTGTGCCATTCTCTACAGTCAACATTTTATCGATATATATAGATGTTAAAGTTAAATTCATGAGTATATTTTTTTAATTAAAAGGAGTTGACAAATATATTAATGTATTTTCACATGAATTATTTGTTAGATTAATTCCTGAAAATAGGGATTGCTCAAGATAAGTTATTTATGAATCTCCTGTTTCCTCACTATTCATGAATAGGTATGCTTTTGTTAAGAAATAATTGTTGTATGCTATAACATTTTATACATTGAATTGATTAGATTCAATAATGATACTATTACTTATAATATTATTTATTAGTTGAAAGTTCAATATTTTTAAATATTGACTATTTTCAGTACTGAAAAAGTAGGAGCTATTAAATAGAGTATTTTATATAATTAGATTCTAAATTTCAGTGTATCCAACACAATCACTGTTTAGAGCTGGATCTTCAAAAAAAGCAAAACTATAAAACTTACATATATTCATTGTTACATCAATGAGTAGAATTTTTGTTGTAGGATTTAGGATTATAAATTATTGATTCATCAATTCAACAGAATCAAATAAAATTGAATTTAATGTAATTTACTTTGAATAGGAAATTGACATAATATCACTATTATTCAAGTTATAAAATTTAGTATTCTTAATTGAAATGGTTGTGATATTTGATAGTTTAAAATTAAATGTGTTAATGGATAACTTTTTAAATTATAAATTAATAATTTAAAGAGACTTTAATGAACCTAATAAAAATGAGAAATCTGATTCATGGGAAAAGATTATGATATTACTAATTATAATATTAGGATAATCGGAGAGTTTAAAATCTCCATTAACATAAAGTTTGAGTGTATTTGTACTAGTGATTGTTATGGTGAAATTAGTTAATGAAAATACATTTTTATGGAATTTAGTTAGTATTGTTGTTGTTTTATCAAAAGTACAATTATTATTGACACCAGTTCCTTGCATATGAATATTTAAAAATAATTCTTATAAGGGTTGCTGGTTCATTTCAGTATACAAATTGATTGTTTCAAGTGCATAGAATTAAATGATAGCTTCATTTTGACTCTCTAGTGCAAAATATACATTAAGGTCATAATTGTAAATTGTTGATTTACCAGCATTTATTGAATTATTGAAATCTATAGTACTACAATACAGTGTAACATCAATAGTTCTTGAATGGTAACAAGGTTATGTTGAAGTACACATAATAGGCATATTTAAATCAGTACTGAAATGCACAAGTGAACCATCTAATGTAAGTGATTATGTTTTATAACATATTCTACTATATTTTTATAGCCATGAACTTGATGGATTAAAGTAAGGATTCGGGGATTAGGATATATTTCTATCATAACAAGCCAAACATTAATTAGGACATTCTTAACATTCACTTTTATCTTCAGTTAATGAACGTTAATAGAATGGTTCAAAACATTGATAGCAAAGTGCATATGTTGATTTAAATAAACATGATCTCTATTGAGTGGTAGCAGTCAAAGGAATAACACAATTAAATGTACATCCTAAACATTCATTTCCATAAAGTGTAAATCCTGATTTGCATTCTGTACACTATACTTGAATAGGTTAATCACTAAAATATGAGTATCTAGATTTGGTAGGTTTAGGTATTTGATTGTATAATGTAAAATTATAAGTAGGCGAATATTACCAACATATTGAACATCTATTGGGACATTCTAAACAATTTCCTGTAAAAAAATCAGGATAATAACCATCTTAACATTATGTACATTAAAATAATACTTCTTATTAAGAGTATGATTTAACATTTAATGAATTAATAATTTAAATCTAATCAGGATCCTTATATTAATAGCAATATTAGCAATTAGTAATGTAATTAGTACATTTTAATGATAAACAAGTATTAAGATCTATATCAAGTACTTAATCTACTTTACATGTTACACATTTATCACCATATTATATGCAATTAGTTACAGCAGTTGTTGGTGGATTATTAATACATTTATCAAGTTAAGTATCTAATGTGTATCCATTTTCACAAACATAACATAATTATTTAGATGCTGTTTCTCCATCGGATTAGGGAATAAAATCAATATCAATAGTTGATCGAATAACACCATCGGTACCAGTAATTGTAAAATAACATTTTACACAATTTATTATTTAACATTATAAACAATCTTTGCCATTATAGCTTATAACATAATTACTATCACATTAACGACATCTTTTAACATATTTTTTTAAATCATTAGTATCAGGATCAATATTATTTCTTGTAATGTATTTATATTTACAAGTTGGTGAATAACATAGATATTCGCATCTTAAACAATATTCATTACATGATTCACAAGATTTTCTATTTAATGATATTATTTTTGGGCTTTTGCATTCATAACATTCATTATCATAACATTATAAGCATCCATCTAAACATGTTGAACAATTATTCTTTTCATCATATCCAGTAGCACATTAATAACAAGATTTGGAATCAGAGCATTTTAAACAATTTTAAATACATGTTGAACATACACCATTATTATAATAATAACCATCTAAACATGTAATACCTTTTATTGTTGTATCTATTGTACTAGATGTAGGATAACAAAGTGTGTCATTAGTTTTAGGAGTACAAATATTTCCACATCCACTGCAGATTAACACTTAATATTATATTTAAGAAACTCTATAAATAGGTCCAGTCCATATAGGTTAAGTAAGTGATTCTATGATTAGATATAATTCTGTATATTCATTTACTCTTTTTATATAAGTACCAGTTGCAGGATCACTGCTTTCAATTATAAAATCAAATGAACATATCCTACTATTCTGCCATGTTTATGAATTTTCAAGACAATCTCCACAATATATTACAAATGCATCATTAAAGTCTTGTTTTGGACATTAAACACATGTAGAGTCAAAGTTAAAGTATCCAAATTCACAAATTATAGGTTACCTGGAACAATCAAATTAACCAAGATTACATAATTATGTACATGTACTACCAGTATATTTAATACATCCGATTTTAGGTTCACTGGATATTGATTGATTGAATGATTGTTTGATGCAAGTAAAAAGTAGAAGTAATAGTAATTACATATTAAATTTAAAATGATTTTGCTACTTCTTATTTTTTAGATCACTAATTAGATGACATCAACAAGAATACGATCTAAGGAATCTTAAACTATTACAGCACATTTTCCTGATAATACAGTGAAAACAGCAACTGGATAAAATACTGTAATTAACTTAAAGTAAATTATTAATATATGTACATAGTATGACAGATGCATATGATGTTGATTTATATGATGAAGATGATGAACTTATTGAAACACCATATTTATCATTAGATAATTTAAAATTGGAACATTTAGAAATTGATAATTGTAATTATTTATACTTATTTTAGAGTGTATTGGCTTTCCAAAACATCCTTAATTAACTGAATTAATGGATTATAAATTACCTAATTCAACATCAGATTTATATTTCACAGATATCCTCACAATTCCGGACTATAAGAATCTTTACTTAGTAACATAAGACTTACTATTAATTTAATTGCAATTAAATACATAATATTGGATAGCTACTTAGGCTAAAAATATTATTGATATCAAGTAATTACTAAATCTATCTGATACAAACGTTAGAACAAATGCATTATTTAGTTGCCCACATGTATATATTGTTTTAATTTAGGGATATATGAGTTGTTTATTAGTTTCATCATATGGTGGCTTTTGGGTTTCAAAATTCTTAGATTTTGATGATAGAAGAACAGATGCAATGCCATAATATGAGGCAACTATTAGAAAAAGAAAAGAAATCTACTAAACTGCAACATAAGGAGATAGATTGGCTATAGCAGCAGGAGAAGAAGGTGTTGATATTTACAGATTTGCAAATAAGACTGGATTCATAATATACATTTATTTTTCTTGTACATTATCTAGAGTGCATATGGAATTATCATCATAAAGTGAGATTAACATTATTGGAGTTTAATTTTATAATAATCTCTTATATGTACTTGATGATATATATGGAGTATTTGTATTTGATGTTAGTATTGCAGAATAACCAAAGTTATTAATGAAAATTAGTATACCTAGAACAGTTGCATTTGATATTTGGGGTTCAACTTTGATAGTTATTGCAGAAACTACTAATAATTTATAATATATGTTAGAGATCTTCATTAACTTAAATGATAATACATATTATGTAAATAGAGTGTATGTAGATGGATTTTCATTTAGAGATATTTAAATGAATTATAGATATGCATTTTTAATTGGAGAAGATGCTCATATGGTAATTAAACATTCTATTTTTAATGGTTTTGTTAAAAATAATAAAGAATTAGTACGTACTTTCTTTTTAGATTCATTAATTAAATTTGATTTATATAGCACTCAATTTGAATAAACAAGTAGTAGATATAATGAAACATCATATTATGTTGGTTTATCAAGAAAAGCTGTTCATATTTGGAAATTCAATGATTATCATGCTTTTGTTCTTTGCAATTTTGATTCTAATGTTTAGAAAGATTATCAATTAAAAGTTAATGCTTCATATTGTTTATAAAGTGATTTACCATAATAATATTCATAATGTTAAGCATCATTTAAGATGACTGTTATAGCAAATGGATCAGTTATTGAATCAGATTAATTATTAACGATTATTGTATCAGTTAGTGTTGCAGGAGTATTTTATATATTAATATTAGTTTATTCTAATTTTGATAATAGTTGCTGTTGGTCTGAAATGGAAGGCTTTCATAAAAAATATTAGAGATAAGAAAGAATAATTAAAACAATTGCAGTAATATGGTCACTTTGTAGAGGTTGGATAAAAAGAATGAAAATGATTAATTATTATAATGCGTGGATCATTAATTTCTGCACCATACCTAGGTTTTCTACTTAAAAATCAAGCAAAAATCAAAATAGCTAATGTTATAATGACTGATCATCATCTTGGCAAAGTTGAGAATGCTAAATTTGATCATGCTCATAAAATCTCATAGCAATCATAAACACTTAATTTATTTGATATTACAGCTACTTCTATTCCTATACCAAGAAGACTACCTACAAAAGAGATATTTGAAAAGTATATAAAAGAGAATCAATTTGATCGTTTAATGCCTATTGTCTTTTTTGATGAGCATATGCATTTTGCGGCAAGAGCTTGGTTCACTTTCAGATATTTTGGATTTAAGAGAGTATATGTGTTAGATGGTGGATTTCATAAATGGCATCACCATCATAATTTAGATAAGAATGAGTCACACGTTTTTGAAGATCTTATATTATGTAAATCAACATTACAATCATAGAGGATAAACCAAAAGATGAGGTGACTACTCTATCTACTAATGAAGTGGCTGTTGTATCATATTTAAAATAACATAATGATCCAAAAGCAGATGATTGGTTAATATTGGATGCTAGAGATACTCCACGTTTTAAATAAGGTCATATACCAGGAGCAATAAATATATAATTTAGTGAATATTTGAATGATGATTACACTATGAAATCAGATGATTAATTAAAGGAAGTTTATAAAAAACATGGAGTTGATTTCAATAAAAAAATAATTAATACTTGTTAAACAGGAAAATTGAGTTGCATAGCTATATTGGCTCAAGAAATATTAAAGAAGAAATAGTAAGATATTATATAATAAGGCTCTTACTATATGATGGATCATATGAAGAGTGGAAACATGAACATCCTAAAACAAAATAATGATATGTGCACATATATATATCAAATCTATATCACAAAGGCCAATCTAGACTTAGTATCTACTTTATATAATTGTTTAACACTGAAAAGGTTCACTTTGTTCTCTTAAAAGCAAATAGCTTACTATTTCTCTACAAGATTATCAGCTAATTTATTTAATACCTTCTAGTTTTCAGCATCAGGACCTTCAACTATACCTACTACTACCTTTTCACCAATCTACTTTAAGTATTCCTTTGCATTCTCGTATGTATAAGCATCTAATCCATTAATCTTAGTTTAGGATGAAGTATCATAGCTTATAAATTTAGCGGAGACATTACAATCTTCTATCTTAATATTACCTTCATAACATATTTATGATTCCTCTTAAACTATAAGTCCCTTTTACTTCTCTTTTAAGATGGGATACTCTTATATAATAATATGTTAAGTCTCACTATCCTCATTGTCTTCAACTACTATAACTATTGGATTTGGTCTCATCCTTTTTACAGGAGGTGGTGATTCATGTCTCTTACCCTTACCTCTTTTTTCTCCTTCTTCTAAATTATTATTGTTGTTGACATTCTCTTAGTTCCCCCAACCCTATCCATCAATCTTAGTCTCTCCTAAATTTGTGGCACCCCATCCTCCTTCAGTTGTGTTTCCGTTCTCTTAAGGTTGATTCCAACCTCCACCCTATTCTTGACCATTTGTGTTTCCCTCACCTCCTTGTCTCTCTTGACCTCCTCTATCTCTTCCTCCTCTTCCACCTCTTCCTCCTCTACCTCTTCCTCTTCCTCTACCTCCTCCTCTTTGTCCTCCATCTTCTTTCTTCTGTTCATTGTTTGAACTGCCCCAATTTCCTTCCTTTTATTCCCCTTGATTGCTTCCCCAGCCTCCTTATTATTGATCTGTGTTTCCCCAATTTGATTCTACCTATGTAATACCCCAGCCTGCTTACTATACTGGAACTTCTTGTGGTTCACCCCAACTCATCAATTTTATTATTGAAATTTTTCAAACTTTGAACTTGTTATGAAACATTTTTTATGAAGTGAAATTTTAATTTTTTAATAATAAAATCGTTAATGAACATTAGTAAGCCAGATTGTTTCGTTTTGCTGTAAAAATGTGGAAAAAGACAAATAAATTTGTATCAATCAAGAGTTCTGTGCTTCTTCTGACTAAAATTAGTAAATTGAAGTATAATTCAAGAACATGTATCCACTTAAATATTTCAGCACTACCTAAGCTTGAATGCCCATATATTGTTGAAATCAATCATTTATATTTACAATATTTTGTTTTAATTCATATTTAGGTTCTTTAGGCGGAATCTCAACGTATTTTGTAAAAATAGCAGTATACATATAAACAAATTCATATAATCAAAATGTGTTCGTTTTATCAGTCACATATTATCTATCTAGTTTAGATAGTTTTCCTATATATTTCTTGAGTCTAAGAAAATGAAATCTAAAAACTAAGTTATTTTTTCTTCGTTGAAGTGATTTCTGGTATCTGACTCCTTTAATAAGTGATAGGTTTTTTAAGGATGCTGGTTATTGGAATTTAAAGGGATCCCTTACGAGGAGCCTTCGTTGCTGAACAGCCCATTCTTTTTTATTTAGGCAAACAATAATTAAATTAATTTAAAACAATTAATCAACATTATATAGATAGGTGATATATGCACTGATTTAAATACATGGACTTTTTTGTTAATTAATTATTAATAGCCAATATAAATTGCTTCCTTAAATAATTAACAACCATATACAAAAATAATACGCACTTTTGATTATATAAATTTTTTATCACCCAAGAGAAATGAATAATTAGAAAAACCTAAAATCTTTATGGGGTGCTCAATATCGGATAGTGCAAAAAGAGCTAAATATATTGATTCTTCAAAGGGTAGTACACCCTCCATTGGAGGGCAATCGTGTAAAGAACCTATGATTCCATCAGGTGAATTAAAAAAACTAAAGCCAAAAAAGTACAAAGGAGGGTTGATTAGATTAAAAGAAATAAAGGACTCATCAATAATGAGACGAAGATCTCAGATAAATTGATACACAATGATATTTTAACATTCTTCATAAATATTATCATCCAGTATATTCGAAACTAACCAGCCAACTTTTTTATTTGAATGGAAAAAAAATAATTAGCCATATTTTTTATTTCCATTATGGCTTATTTTCTTCGAGAGCCATTCGTAAACTTGGTCAATTTATATGATTTTAATTATAGTTATTCAATTACTTAATAAACTAAGCAACTGACCAATTATCAGATAAATGCACCAGTTTGTTACAGTGAGTAATAAGTTGCTCTTGGGCCCCACTTTGGTCAATATGTCGCAAAATTCATGCGAGAAGAATAACGAATATATTAGGGTGTCCAATTTATTTTTGAATATAAAAATAAATTATTGCAGTGAACACTTACTCTTATATGAAATAATAAAAGTACAGGTTCATATTAGAAAATTGATAAAAAAATGTAAAGAATGGTTATTTATCATAGAAACAAACACTATTGTACAAATACAATATATGTAATGAAATCTCAAAGAAATGGTTTTGGCTTACAAATACTGTAAATAGTAATTTATAAATTTGATCATTAATAAACAAAGGGTAATAGTTTCATTTATCGAAATCCTATACAATATTTATGTCTTAAGTGTGAAAGATTATCCATAATATAATACTAATTCCTGAAAGTAATACACAATGGCATATGATCAAGTATATTAGAACAAATTTATTTAAAATACCACAGGATTCCTTGTAAAAATACACCATCTTTATAAATGAATAATCCTTACTGTCAAAGCTGTTAAAAATACTAGTTGAAGTGTCACTTCAACACTCATGATGACTCCAAACATATTGTTTGTATATGATTTGTCTATACATGGTCGACAGATACAAGGACATAATATTAGCAAAATGAAGCCTCCAAGTAAAAGGAGACTCACACCATAATAAAACGAGTAACCCCCAAGATAAGGGCAATCAGAATTAAGCTCTTAAATTATATGAATTTTATACAATCTTTAGAATTTTTTATAAACAAATATCCCAAAACAATATTATATATAACTAAGGTAGCATTGATGATATAATATTTCCCTTTCGACTCAATGTTTTCTGGATTTGCTGGTGGTTATTCTTGATTTATCTATAATTCATCATGTTATTATTCCATTTCTGAAGAATAATTATATATAATTTTTTATATGCATAAAATAGAGTTGAGATTTTATTAACCATGATGTAAAAGTTTTAGGAAAATATTCTTCATGAATGCATAGAAATTTATATGATTTGTTTCATGACTTTATATTTTTTTATTAAATTCATAATCGATTTGTGAAAAATATGTTATATATTGGTAAACATAAATAAGTTTAAATTTTTTCTTCAAATAAAATTATTCAAGGATTGAATATCTGTATTTTCGAGTCTTTATGGAAGAAAAAGATTCGTTTTAATGAAATATTTGGAATATATATTAAATATAATCCATTTGAGTTTGGATAAATAAAAATATAAAAAAGAATCAAAGGGATGTCAGTTTTCGTTTTACACTATTTAATGGAGATCTTTGATTATTTATTCTTGTTGAGAGAGTGTAAAACATGATGAATTTAGTTCAGGTCTTTCTTCATTTAGTAAGAATTATAGCATACTTCCAGGTTCTTTTCCTTCTGTTTCTGGGCTTGTTTCATAACTGTTGTGTTTAGTTAGTAAGTATTGATTGGTATTATGAGGAGAACAAAGGTGATCCTCATTGATTATAATGATTTGTATTATGTGTTTTTTAATCTTCTTCTTTATCTGTCTTTAATGTCGAGGCTTCATTTGTCTGTTTCAGATTTTACTTTTGAGTGATAGCGTAAAGAGGATTATTGATTTTTTTTCTTTTTTATTTGCTAATACATTTCCAGATGCAGGGGCTGGTTATCAAGCATTTTATTTAACGGGGTCCATTGATTTGGGATTAATACTTCCACATACATATATTAGTTAACAACAATATGCTTTTAAGAATTGACAAATATAAATAGGAATATAAGAGAAGAAAACTCAGAATGAGTTAGTCATTAGGAACTTGTTTAATTTAAATTCAAGAAATTATCCACAATCCTTATATTATTGTTTTATGCAAACATAATTTAATTATATTAATAATATACGTCTTCGTTATATATCATTATAAAACATCTCTTGCTTTATACAATTTTGATTGTCTGGCTGATTCTTAAACAAATAATCTAACTTTTTCAACTTCATGATCTGGAGTAAGACCATGAGCTAAATTTACAATATATTTTCTTGTTGTTTAAAGCTTTTCAATCATTTATCCGACTCGTTTCTTAATTATTTATGGAGTTCCAAGAAGGATCTTTATTATAATAAATAATTACTCCTGGTTCCAAATTTCCTTGTAGAGTTCTATTGGCTTCAATAATTTTAGCGATAACATTATTATTAACATTAGCATCTAATTGAAATCCATCAACTAAAGGACTATCATTTTAAGTCATTTTTAGGAATTCAACAACAACACTTTCATCATTTTGATCCTTTGCAAAAATAATAATTGGAGTTTCTGGGCAAGCTTGCTTGAAGTCTTCAAATAAAATTCTTAATGATGGAATGACAAATTCAATATAATCAAGAGCAGGAATTTAACTTAAATATAACTTATAAGTACCCAGCCCAAGAATCAAATATTTAAACAACTTAAGCACCACCTTGTTTAACTTAATTAATTAAGTATTTGGCACTTTCTCTTGCCAACAATTCCAGTACTTTTTAAGTTGCTTCAGTATATAAATATAACCATTTCTTGGCTTTACAGAATAATTTTGTTGATCCACCTTCTACCATATAAGCAAAGACTGTCCAGGGAGCTCCACAGAAACCAATTAGGTTTTACTTACCTTATAAAGCTAACCTTGTTAAAAATAGTGCATCATAGACATGTTCTAAATGTTCAGGATCTGGAGCATGAAGCTTTGCAATATCATCAGGAGTTACTAAGGGATTGGCAATTATTGGACCTCTTTTTTCTTCAATTGTAATCTATTTTAAGAATGTTAAATAATCTTACTTCCATGCCCATCATTTTAGGTAACACTAAAATATCTGAAAAAATAATGGCAGCATCTATCTCAAACTACTTTGTTGGCTAAAGTGTTATTTCAGCAGCAATAAATGGATTCTGGCAAGTAGCAAAGAAATCCATATCTGCTTTGATCTCTCTATATTCTGGAAGGTATCTGCCTGCTTATCTAATAATGAAATAAAAAGGGTACCTCATCATCCATATGGGGGCTCTATCAAAATTGGCAAATGATTAGAATGCATCAAGAATTCTGTTATTAACTTGCTTCGGGAATTCGATATTTGATTTTCTTTTCTCTCTTAAATTTTCTGGTGTGATTTGATATTTATCAAGAGTGTCCTTGAGAATCTTCAAATGCTTCTAATAATCCATTATAATTATTTTAATGAAATATGTGTATTAAATTACAGAGAATGTTTTTTGGATGCCATTTCCAAAGCAAAATTAAATTGAAGAAATATCATCGAATTTGAATAAATAATTCGGACATCATTATTATATATGGAATCTAAGTGAGCATGACTATTAAAGAGATTTTTTTTAGAATCAAGTATCGATGCATTCTTATCCTGGGTTTGCATGCCCACCATTATATGAGCTATTATTGATATGTAAATGCATCTTGGAATGGGTTTCATCAGATGGTAATGTTGCAATAGTTCATTGTTAATCAAATAAAGGAAGAAGTGCAATTCTTTTATCTATTTTATGGACTTTACTCTTTAAAACAAAGATTTCTGAAAGTTATTACATTGTTTCAAAAGCTATAAATGTTACAAAACCACTAAAGTCATAGCTAATTTTTATTCATCGATACTTAACAAAATTATTTTAGAACATTGAGTTAAACACATAATAAATTAGAGTAAAATCAGTGATACTAAGTCACATTCCTTATGGTTTCAAATAATTTAGACCATATTTCTAAATTTTAAATAGAAGTGAAGTCTTATATGAGGAAAAAGATTAAATAATAAATGAAAATTAGTAGTGTATATTTATATTACCTAATCTACCAATAACCCAGGATATTGTTTTTAGATGCAAACATATCACTGAGAATGGGGAACTGATACCGTTTTTTAGATTCCAAATAAATACAGGCTTCCTTTTTAAGAATTTTATTAGATTTACCGAAAATGAACTTGATTTATGTTATCCGATAGAAAAAGATTTCTACATAGATTTAGTTTATTTGAGGGGAAATGATGGCAGCATGTAGGGGAAAGAATTTGATCATCAAACTAAAGAAGGATGCAGTTTAATAGCAAAACTTTTGGAAGCTTGTTCAAATTTAAGTGATCCAATTAATTAGATATTATTTAATGAAAACAAAATGAATCAAGAATATTAAGAAATTGAAGTCATAAAGCCTCAACAGTTTTGGTAGGATGATTTAGATTAACCATTTGAAAATAATCAATAATAAATTGAAGGGAAAATACAACAAATTGAAATGATAGCATATAATGAATAAAAAGACAAAGAAGATGAGGAAGATGAAGATGACATTATAATTTGATAGTTATAATTTGTATCAAGTTAGGTCTTCAAAATTATATACAAATGCAAACCAACAAAGCGACCAAAAATATAGGGCATATAAGGAATAATATGTCTGGTTGACTTTGCAATGCCTTTTAGTTTGATAAACATATGCCTCAATAATTACATAAATTAGCAATAAAATTCCTTACTCTATTCTCTGATATTTTTATATCTTTCCATATAAATTAATTTAATCAATATAGTCTGATGCCAAACCAAAAGCGAAAATTCCTCAATATAATAGATTTTATTACTTACAATTAGACTATGCCCCCAAAAATTAACATTATTGCAAATAAATAAACATATTCCTTAAGTTTCAGGCATTTGTGTGCTAGCATAAAGGGAAGTATATACAATCAATGTCATCTGGTTGAAAGAGATAGGCTAACATAATACCTGCTATTAGAATAGCTGCACTGCTAACAAATATGATTGTACCAATCCAATAAACTGTCACTGTTTCATATTCATATTATTTGTATTCTTAATATGCTTAATAATTTTCTTCCTCGATTGAACGCATTCGAAAATAAATATTTTAATTAATTCTTGCTCATTTAGAGATGCTTCCATGTTCAGCAGTGTAAATAATAAATTTATTACTTAGATTCATCTGTTGATAAGCAAATTAAATCATTTATTGCATCACATTAATTAAATAATATGCAATAACCTAAAAGATCCTGGGACATGCTAAAGTCATCTAAAAGAGCATAGGTTTCCTTAAATCCCATAAGAAATTGGGTCGAAAATGTAGTGCCAGAAGTTGAAAGAGAGAGTAATGTGGAAGGAAGACCTTAAGAAAAAATAGTGTTCTTACTTGGAGATCCAACAGTCTATCCGAAATTCTAGACTCCAGATGAATATAAAGACATGGCTATACACGCTGTGGGAAAAATAGATGGATACACTGATTTTTGTGGTGACGTGAATGTCAGGAAATAGTTGGCAGCACAACTTTCGTCTCACCATAGAACAATTTAAGCAGATGATATTGTGCTAACTAGTGGGGGAAGTGGTGCCTTGTTTTATGCAACACTTGCACTTGCTAAACCAGGTGATAAAATTTTGATGCCAAGGCCAACTTTCCCATTAGTGAAGGCTTTTTCTGATTTTTTTGGAATAGAAGTTGTATTTTATGATCTCAATCCAGGATCATGGCAAATTGATATAGTTGAGTTGGAAATGATCTATGAATAGAATCCAGATGTTAAATTTATACTCATCAATTCACCAAGTAACCCAATGGGTAGTGAACTCAGTTCAGAGGCTTTAATTGAAATTGTTAATTGTAAAAACCATGTTTATTGTAGTTTGTGAAAGACATAATAATCTGCCCATTGTTAGTGATGAAATATATGAAAACATGGTTTTTGAGAAAAAAGAATTTAAGTTTATTTCTGATTATTCCAAAAACGTGCCTGTATTAAGATGCTCTGGATTAACAAAAAAATGTTTAGTTCCTGGATGGAGAATGGGATGGTTGGCTATGTATGGAAATGGTGATGTTTTTCATGAAGTTAAGAAAGCATTAAGAAATATTAGTAATATTTTATTGATGCCTAATACTATATGTCAGGCAGCATTATGCGAGGTTTATTAAAAGAGTCTAGAAATAATTCCTCATAAAATGGAAGAACTCTAAAAAAGATACCATGCATTACATCATGGTCTTTTTGAAGCTTACGGTATAAGTGTGGGGGAAACTAAAGGAGCTATGTACTCCACCTTGATAATAAACACTGAAGAGTTTAAAGATATTAGCTCTTCAATAGATTTTGCCAAAAAACTCCAAAAAGAATAGAATGTTCTAGTATTTCCTGGGGAATTATTTTAAGGAGAAAATTTTGTACGCCTTGTTATTTGTTGCGATATCGAAATCATTGTTGAAGCCTCTAAAAGAATAAAAACTTTTTGTTTAAATCACAAAAAGGAATGATATATTGTATGTATTCATTATATTAATTATATCATCACATCATCAAACTTCACTTCCTTAAATAATGTGTTTTTCCATGAAGTCATACCTAAATTAAAAACTTTTTCATTTCAATTTTCATATTTTGAATCTTTAGCATGCTCAGCATTTTCTGATTAACAATTAGTAAAAAATATATTGTTAGTGAGATTGAAATCTTTATTAAAATGATTTCTTATCTCATTATTTTTTATGGTTAAATTACCTCAGAAAACATCCTATAGAAGTAGGAAATATGATAAAATTACAAATGAAGAACGTGCAATCGTAATTCAAATGAAAGAAAACGGGGCCACATGTAGACAAATAAGTGAAGTTTTGCATAAGAATATTAAAACAATCTAATCAATAAAATCTGTTGAGAAAAAGTCAGAATACGGGATTCTTAAAAAGGCTTTAGTTTAATATGGCTATGAAACAATTATGGCAAATGAGGAATTAGATGTATTATATATATTTATCAAAAGAAATCAAATATAAAGAAACTTGGGAAGTTCACTAAGAAACTAATTAAAGCATAATTGGTAGAAAGTACATCTAAATTTTGGAACTTGATACCAGAATAGAAAAAGCTATCTAATAAAAGAAGAATAATCCAATAGATTGTTCAAATTGTATTAGAAAAAGTTTAAAATACTAATCCTAGTACAGACTCTACTTAAACAATAACGAATCAAAACATTATTACTAAGGAAGAAGCAGAGGACCCTAAACCTGCTGTATAAGTAATAGCTCCCTAACAGTAGGTGATGTAATCTGTATTTGCATATCTATTGCTTACATCCCTTATGGGTTAAGCTAATTAGGTAACTAATGTCTAACAATTCAATTGATTAACAATAGTTTTATTATAATTAAATATATTTTTGTACAAAATTTTTACCTCATCTTTTATGGTGAAACAATAATGATGAAGTACTAGACAGTTATATATCAGTATAATATTCGACAATACAAGATAGGAGTTTACGAATTTCAAAATAATATAACAATGATAATTATAAACTCGTTATTATAAAATTATTCACTATTATGGAATACAATTACATGATGCAACTATTATATTAATAATAGTAGCAATTACTTAAATATAAATTTATTATGGATTTATATCATTACTTATTCAAATTCATTATAGTTGGTGATTCAAGTGTAGGAAAGTCATGCATTCTATTAAGATATACAGAAAAATAGTTTAGAGATGAGCATGACACTACAATAGGTGTAGAATTCGGATCTTAAGTTATGTAAAAAGATGGAAAGACAATTAAAATACAAATTTGGGATACTGCTGGTCAAGAATCTTTTAAATCTATTACTAGATCATATTATAAAGGGTAAATCATTTAATAATTAGCAATTTAGTTCTATTGGTGTATTACTTGTATTTGATATTACAAATAGGGATTCATTTCACAATGTTTCTAAATGGTATCATGAAATCAATGATTAAGCAGCATCAAATTGTTCAATTGTTTTAGTTGGAAATAAAACAGATTTAGAGCAACAGTATATAATATTGCAAATTTAGTCGTAAAGTACCAACTATAGAAGCAAAAGCATTTGCAGATTAATATAAAATGTAATATATTGAAACATCCGCAAAAACAAATTAAAATATTGATTAACTATTTGAAATGACTGCTATGGAAATAGTTAATAAAATTGAATAAAAGCTTTTTGATTTTACTTTAGAAGTATCTCATAAATATATAGTAGGATACTGGAATCAAATTAGGAACTTTTTATAAATAAACATAAGGATAAGGAAAAAAGAAAGAAGATGATTGTGCCTGTTGATTATTATTTTTTATTTAATCTTTTATTCCATGTATTAGAAAATATTCAATAATAATATATGTTATTGTATATAATTTATTTAGACCTCCTCAAAAAGAATCATAGATATGAGCCATCATGAAATTGTTACTCAAATCATTTTAATTATCAAACATGGTATAAGTAGTTAAAACCAGAGCCTGCAGTGAGTGTCATTAGGAAGCCAATGTTCTTTTATTTGTTGTGAACATTTACAAAATGGCCTTCGATCATCAATAATAAATAATTTTTTCTGCTCGCTATCTGTTTTTACTGTTTGATATTTATGTATTCTGAGCTGTATTTGATAATTTTATAAGGTAATTTTTCATAAGTTTTCTGTTGAAGTGTTCTACTGTATTTTTTCTTACAAAATTATGACTTATCTAATCCCCTCATGACATACAATGCAAATTTACTTTGATACGTATGTCATATCTTTGTTACTTTTTTTACAATAAGTTCTAATGATTAGATTACTATATGCAGAAATATTTTGTTTGTTAGAGGAAACAACCACTTTGGTTCGTCTGCTTTTTTTTGGAACAAACAAGAAAAAAATAAATTCTAAACTTGCGATAGTTGGCCAATAATAGATAAACTTTCTTTTTAGCTATTTTCCATACACCAACGAAAATGTCGTATAAAATACAAGAATTGAGAAGAATGGGATGGAAAAACTAACCAGCAATAGTAACTAAGTTCAACAATTAACTTCACTTTGGCTTAGTTCTGCGTTTTAAAATAATAATTAAGATCTATGGGTAAGTAATCGAAATAGAAAGTTAATATTTATTTATTATAAAATAAATTTCATCTAAATTGCTTTATGGTTAAAATTTATATACTTTATGTCTAATTACAAATTATATCAAGTCGAAATAATTTCAAGAATTTAAATACTAAAACCCTAACCCCAACAGCATCTTTTCCCTAATTGTATTTACAAGCAAAATATTACTATACTGGGCATAAACTTAACAGGGAGTCTAGAGTGGGTACTTATAATATTTGTAACGCTTTTTATTCACACATAGTTTGAATCATATCTTTAATTGTCAATAAAGATT